>JAGYYQ010000053.1:0-19949 GCA_021440005.1 Euplotes weissei
ACAACAGCGGGACAATGCAGATACTGTCCATTGATCCGCGCACAGGGAAGCAAATCGGGGATATCGAGACAGCGTCAATCGGGACAATCAAGTCGATCGGCATCGACGGTCACAGGCAGCTTTGCTGGACGGAGGTTGATGGCGGCTCCGCGAAGTTCAGGCGCTACAGGTTCGCGGACGGCGACTTCACGGGCGCCGCGACGGACATGACGTTTGCGGATTCAGGGACATCCAAGACAAGCGCCGTCGCGAGGCTATTGCTGGACACGAGAGGACAAAAGCATGTCGGGATCGTGGATACGTCGGGCGGGAACGATGTTATTAAGGTGTACACCTGGGACGCCGAGAATGACATGGGTTCAGCCGGTCCTGTCACGCTCTCTCGATCCGGGTACGACAGAAATCTGCTCTCTATACAGCAAGCCGGGAACTTCAACTGGCTGCTCGTTAAAGACGACGACGGAGCGGGAGACGTTCAGCATCGGCTGGTGAAGTGCATTGGAACGTCGCAGGACGCAGCGAGCGCGTATGTGGGCGACGGTCGCATGAACACCGATGAGACTGACGCGAACAACTACATCGATCTCGAGACTGTCCTTGCCGGCACTGGCGGGTCGTTCAGCTACATCGGCATCGAGGGGGATCAGCCGCAGCTGGATCAGACGAATGGGACTCGCCTGATGTCGGAGCGCGGCTGCGTGGAGATGAAGTAATGGGCTTCACAAACGTCGGGAGACCACCCACTCAAGAAGCGAATAAACAGGGATCGTTCGACGATCTCGGACGCCAAGGGACGCGATCCTGCCTGATGGGAACTCGCAACGGTTGCCTGGCGCTGATGTCTGATCGACGCGGAGAGGCTATGCCCGCTCGCGCCTCCACCCTGCTGCAGGTCGAGTCCTACAACGCGAACGTGGCGTCAAACGACCCGGCAGAGATCATCGCGGACATCACGGAAGCGGACGGCAGTACGACTGCGTATTTTGGGCCGGCATTCAATGATTCCGCAAAGCAGAAAATGCACAACAAGGTCTGGCGCCGATCGGACTGGAGCGTCGGGAAGTTAATTGTTATCTATTCGGGAACAGGTACGGGGCAGTGGGTCTGGTGTACGGGAAGAGATCCTGAGCATCCCCGGAAATTCTACCTCTCTCATCCCCTCGCGACGGCGCCTGTTGCGGGCGATCACTTCTCGATCGGAGCAAAGCCTCTCTGGCTCGTGTTTCCCGACGCAGAGTCCTACCCTCTGTCCGGGGACGCGACGATCGGCAACTTCGAGGTCGAGGTGAGAAACAGAGGATCGAACGATCTCTCCCTGATCGTCGAGAAGTACGTTCCCGCGACGAAGAATACATTTCAAACGCCGCGACCCGGGTTCCCTTACGCCTCCACCTCCTCATCCCGGAGCCTCGCTGAATCCACCATCAAATCACGGGCGCATGTTGTACTCAATATCAGCGGCAGACGAGTCGCGGTTGGATTGGTAGACTTGGTCGCCATGGGAGATGACTACACGATCGAAGCCTGTTCCTACACCCTCACTCGAGAACGCTACCCCAAGCAGGAGGTGATGTAATGGCTGGCATCCTTAATTTAACGACCAGCTACTACATGATGCAGTACGCCTACGACAATGCTGGTGGCCCGCTGGGGCCTCCGTATAAGACGCCGGACTGGGAGCCGGACGACGGAGGTTTTAATCTTGGTGGAAGTGGAAATGTCAGTACCAGGTTCGACTGGACCGACCCGGGTAACTGGGCTCTAAATCTGATATACCCAAATCCGGACAGGTTTTACTTATGCACTAGCGCGGCGACCGTAAGCACCTGCGTCACTACCCCTGGTCCAGTTGCTGTAGAGTACACCGCAAAAGCGAAAACTCGAAATGTATCGACGTCTGGGTGGGGTAGGATAAGACGAATAACACCCAAGCTAAAGGAGGGGGAGTCCAGGGCGGACGCCGGAGGCATGCAGACGGCCTACTTCTGGTTCGCTGTAAGCTTTGATGATGGTACTGTGTGGAAGGTTTTTAACGAGGCAACGGGCGAGTGGGATGTGATCGCGTATGGGGATATATCAACATCAGGGATGAGGGCGTCAGATTTTGCCTCGGCAAACTGGGACGAAGCCATTGATAGCGGCCAATTTAAGATAGCTTTCCACTGCGTCTCAAGAGACGGAGAGTCTCCCAATCATTCTGCTGCATGGATAGGTGGCTTTGTCATACACCATGGCCGAGTTCAGAACGGACAATCCTATGTCCTTCACGACTTCAGGAATACTGACATATGGGATGATAACGGTAGCTCCGACAGGGACGACTGGGATCACTACGACGCCCCGGCATTCTTCGTTAACGGGTGGACGGAGCTGGCTGGGGCCAGCTCCGCCGACACTTCTGTAGCCCCTCAGGGGAGGGCTTTTATTATATCAGATCCCGAGGGGCTTAGGTTGTGCAATTGGATTAATTTGTACGATTTTGAGGCTGGCCCCGAGACATTTATGGCCCACCCCGATGTTCCCGTCCTGACAGACCCTATAACCGACTTAGTGTCGAGCGTCACGGTCGATATGTACAATGATGCCGAAGACACGAGTCTCTTCGACTACAGATTCGCGGTAAGCTTCAATGCGTCAGACGTTAATAAGTTCGACAGCGGGGCATGGGGATACACGAGCGATTTGGACAGCGCGGTATGGAAGGTGTGGGATGGACTGAATTGGGTGGTCATGGATACCGGGTCTCCCGCATCCTTAGCTGCCCCGGGCACCGCATGGCCCGCGACTGCTATGACTAAGGCTACGTTGGAATCTGCTACTGGATTCCAGAGCGAGATGGAGGCTGGGGACGGCAGCTTCGTGATTGCTATATGGATGGCAAATTACAAATCAAATCCGAACCTGAGTATTAACGACGCTCCTGAGTATTGGATTCAATCTATTAGCTATGTCTCGGCTGCGAACGATGATGATGCTGGATCAACAGCGGCCACCGGCGCTGGCAGTTTCGACGACTACGGGCGCCAAGCGGTTCGCTCGTCGCTGACCGGCAATTCTGGCGGGTTCCTGATGATTCACTCCGACAGGCGCGGAGAGCCAATGCCCGCGAGAGCGTCTTCTCGACTTCTCGTGGAATCGTACGACGCTAATGAAGACTCCAGCGACCCGCCTTACATTATCGCTCAGAATGTTGAGGCTGACGGTACAACGTCAGCATACTTCGGCCCTCCGTTCAACGACTCGCTCGGTGAGAAGCGTCACGACATCGTCTGGCCGAAAAGCGACTGGGCAGTTGGGCGACTCATTGTCGTGTACGATGGCATAGGGGCAGGCCAGTGGGTATGGGTCAGGGATCGAGACCCGTCGCATCCTCGCAAGTTCTACCTATCGCACCCGCTCGCCGTGGCCCCGGTATCAGGCGACAAATTCACGGTGGGCGCCAAACCGCTCTGGCTGGTTTACCCGGACGTCTCCGCCCACCCGATGTCAGGCGACATCCACATTGGTCGATGCGAACTCGAGATACGAAATCGAACGAGCGAAGAACTCGCGCTTCGCCTGGAGAAATACTACCCCAACGCGAAGAACTCGTTTCAAGTAACTCGACCGGGATTCCCGTATGCCACAACGACGTACGAGGAGTTGTCGGAATCCAGGATGTTTAGTCGAAGTCATATCTATGTGAATTTTAACGGGCGACGCCTCGGCATGGGGATCGTCGACCTCGTTACAATGCGCGATGATTACACGATTGAAGCATTCAACTACGCGGTAACACGCGAAAGGATGCCGAAAAATGCCGGCTGAACAAACGCAATTAGACGTCCCTCGGCTTCCGGTGGATTTAAATGACCCCAGGACCAGGAAACTGATCCAGGAGTTTTTCGAGACGCTCTCGAACAAGAGTTACAACGATTATGAAATCGTGAATGTTCAGTTCGCGAGGATCGGAGCTGTCGAGGATCGGGTGACGATCCTTGAAGCTGACCTTGGCGATGATACGGAGCCGAATTATCTCGAGCGCGTCACCGGGATTAACCTGAAAAGCACCGGCAATACAAACCTGTATACCGTTGAGTCTGGGTCCCACAGGTTTGCGGTTTCGAAGGTTATTCTTCGGGCTGTTTCAATCAACACGCTGACAGTTAATCCGGTTGTCAGTATCGGGGTTTCTGCTGATGGCGACTTGTTCCCATCAACAACCCTAAGGGGCCTGGGCTCCAATAAGATTCGGACATTCAGCGAAGAGGGCAGCGGCCCATCAATAGCCGGGGGGTCTACGATTTACCTGAAAGTGGAAACCGCTGCTACCGCCACCACATGCACCGTGGACGCCTACCTGTTCGGGGAGTACCTGGAAACAACATGAGAAAAGCATTAATTATACTATTAATCTCGCTCTCCTCTTCTGCGTTCGCGCAGGGCGAGAGACATCTGCGAGGCGAAGATGAGAATGGCGAGATGGGATTCATCGAGGCCAGCGACTTCGTTCATTTCCCCAACAGCATCGACGTGGGAACTCCGACTGGGGGGTCAGGCGGCTTTGAGATATTCGCTGAGGGATCGCGAATAATGAACGTCGGCACGACGGATTTTACAGCGGAAACCAACGTATCCATTGGAACGGACACCGGCGTTCAGATGATCAACAATCAGTTCGGCTCGCCTTCTGGCGGGGTGGGCGACTGGGAACTAATTCGGGATGGCACGGTTATTGGGAATGTTACTGCGACAGCCCTCCAGCTTTACACCCACATGGATATCAGGGCTGACAACATCGGTACGAGGGCAAGTGGCGGGGACTGGAATCTCGAGCGCGCCGGCAGTCCCATTGTAAAGATCATTTCAACGGGGCTCGAGGTACTTCTCGACATGCATATCACTCGAACCTCAATCGGGACGGACTCCTCTGGTGGCGACTGGACCCTCGAGCGGAACGCCACAACTGTTGCCACAATCAAGGCCAGCGAGGTGGAGGTTGATGGGTTCCTCGACATCAACTCCTCAACCACCTCTACGTTTGTTGGAGATATCCAGAGCGACGGCGAACTCGACATCGATGGGTCTGGAGAATCTACCTTCGTCGGTAACATTCAGAGCGACGGCCTCCTCAACATCGACGGGCTTGGAACAAACGCTTTGGACGGTAGTCTCCAGCTCGGGAACGGGAAGCAGCTCACGATATTCAATGAGTTCAAGATCGACGGGAACGAAATAGGGAGCACCGCAGATGTGGATGTGGACCTGAAACGCAATAGCGTCATTATAGCGACCCTGGATAACGCGAGGCTTGATGTCCCGTCAGGCATCGAGCTCGAGGTGGACGGAACACTCGACGTTAATGGCACCTCGGATTTCAATGACGACGTCGTATTCGGAAACGGCGCGACGATCGACAGTAATGACGTTGGCACCCAAACATGGGATGGCACCTTCGATGTCAACGGGGCTGGCCCACACACGTTCGGTGGCGACATCCAGTCGGACGGCGAACTCGACATCGACGGGACTGGCGATTCAACAATGGCCGGAGACCTGGACATTGCTGGCGGATTGGCAATCGGCTCCACCGCTCCAACAACTGGCGCGGGATTAATCTACCTTTACCGCGAGGCTGGGGCGGGTCCGTACTTCATCACAGGAAAGGCGTCCACTGAACGCGGCAGAATCCATTGGCCAGCAGTTGATTCTGTTCAGTTAATTGAAGCGGGCACTGCGACGGTGCGGGTAGATATCGATACAAGTACGGGTGACGTTCAAATGGACGGGCTTTTATCTGTCGGTGGATCCTCGGACACGATCGAATACACCTCCCTCGACGTTCACTCCTATCGATCAAACAACACGATCACAGAGAGCCTTGGGACCAGCGACACATCCATTGAGATCGGCAGCGGCGAAGTCGCGCAATGGAGGCTCCCTCCCATCGGGCACAACACGACGGTTGATGCCATCGTTGTGGGCATGGACCCTTTCCCTGACGGCGGGGCGGGTACGGAGAATGTGACCTTTACTCTCTACTCGCAACCAACGACGAACAGGGCTCTGACATTTGAGACGAGCGACGTCCACTCAATCGCTTCATCCGCTGCTGCCGCTGAATGGGAACTGGACTGCAGCAGCGAGCAATTCCTCGGAACCGAGGGATACGAGTTTCGCATTACAGCGGGATCGTCTTTTGTCGGGTTAGACGTGTTCACCATCTCTGTGCGATACGAACAGCGAAACTATTGACTTTTACCCCCAAATTCCTATCTAATCGATCAAGAAAGTAAGCAAAGGAGTCAGCCATGTCACTCATGCCAAAACCAGGCGCAATGGAACAATTCGACTTTCGCGGCAGAGGCCGGCTCAAAGGCGCTGGCGCAAAACCCCCGTATGGCGGCGGTGGCGGAGCGCCTCCGTCTCCCATTAAGCCTCCAGCGTATGCTGGTCCTGGCGGTCCCGGCGGAGCGGGTCAGTTTCAGGTGTCCCGGGTCGCTGAGAACGCGAACGTCAGGGCTGCGCTTAACGCCCAGATAGCCGGTATCGATAAACTGAACCAGTACCGGAAAGGCGGAGTATTGCGCGCAACTGAAGCCCTTGACGGCGCCAGGAATGCGGCTGCAGGGGCCTTGGCCACAGCAGGGGGAGATCCGCATGACCTGGCAAACCGAGAGTCCGCGGCGGGCATTATTAGCAACGCCGCGAGTCAGCAGGCGTATAACGAAGCTGATCACCAGCTTGGGATTTCCGGGATGCAGAACGACATCCGCGGGCAAGTCACCCAGGGCGAGCTCGGCAATGACTCCACCAGGCTCCAGGGCGGCATTGCCCAGGCGAACATCAACCTCGATCGCTACAACACTGATCAGCGCAGCCAACTCGAACGTGAACGCCTGGCATTCGACCATAACCAGGCCGAGGCGGATCGATCCCTCGAGCGTGATCGCTTCAACTTCGACAGGGACAGGTTTAACCGCTCGTTCGATCGCGATGGCCTTCGCTACAGGCAGGAACGCTATCAACAGCGCCTGTCTAATTACGAACAGGCGCGCAGGCGAATGAACGCGCAGCGCAACAACTTCAGATCAACCGGGAGGCCAATGTTCTTATGAGCGGATTTTCAAGAGGCCCGAGAGGGCGACTTGGCTCAACGAGCCTGAGGCTTCGAGGGAATCGAGCGATGATCAACCCGTCACAGGCTGGCAACCTGGCTCAGCGCGGTTTGAACGCTAACGACCGCGAAGAGATGACGGACCTCTACGGGCGCGCTCGAAGAGGCGATCGATTCATGGACGACCAGGATCGCTTGCGTCTCAACGAGCATCTGATCGCGGACAACCTGAGTTCGCAGCGGATGAGTCCCGAGGAACTCGAAATGGCAGCGGGCCTGAATGACGAGCCATCGAGCAGAGACATTCGCAGGGCGCGTCGAGAGTTCGCCAGGAATCGCCACTCGATCGAAGACATCAACGCGGCGTCTGGATCGGGCGGAAAGATCAAGTATTCAGACCTCGTTGGACCTGGAGCGCCAAGCGGACGCGATCTCAGGGGAGCGAGGCGGGAGGCAATCAGGAGGAGTCGACTCGCGAGGGACCGCGAAGAGGCGATTGAACGCCGAAGGACAAGAGGATACTGACATGCCAGGCAAGCGACCCGCAGCAACGCTGCTCGATACCATCAAAGAAGCTCGGCGACATCGCGAAGGAATGAATAATTCCTATTCGACGTTGACGGGTCTCTCGAACGTGACGTCCCGGGATATGCCGGATAGCCGCGAGTCGCTTCCTCGTTTCATTGAAGAGGCTTCCGCGGATCTTCGGGAATATCAGAATCAGTTCCCTCGGGCGGCGGAAGACGACATGGTTCACAAGGGCGGCGGGCTGACGAACGAAGCGATCGATTCGCTTGAGTCGAGGGAATTCCCGCCTGTTCCGTGGGGACTTCAGCGCGACTTCCTGGACCGCCATGAACTCATGCCGCCTGGCACCGAAGACGAATTCATGCGCGACTACCGCGCAGGCCTCGATCGGGATAACCTCTGGAGCCTGGCGGAGCAGCGTCAATACCTCGACAGGGAGCAGGGCGCGAGAGAAGCGAAAGACCTCAGGGGTCGCGCAGAAGAGTGGATCAGGTCGCGAATGGCGGAAAGCGCAGCTCCCGCTCCAGAACCCGAGCCGCCCAGGTCGTTTACGCCCATCCCTGAGCGAAGAGAGAGCGGTTCGCACCCTGAAGGGAAATTTGGCGAGGACCAGTGGAACTACGCGGCGTGGGAGGACTTCAGAGGTTCGCCGTATCGCGAAGAATGGGAAGGGGAGCCTGTTGGTTCTGACGAGGCTCGCCAAGAGGTCGCTCGCCTGTTCGATCCAGAATCCCCTGAAAACTACGCTCGCATGGCAATGACGGAAGAGACGATCGGCGAGGCGATGCGCAACGAGAAGAGGAAGCGGTGAGATGCCATCTGAACTTTACCTGAAAGAACTCGATTTAATCAAGAAAATGGAGCGTCGCCGGGACGAGCAGATGCGAAGGCGCCTGGACGAACAGATCGGTGGCCGCAAAGCTGACGCCCTGGCAGAAGCAGGTCCACTGTTCAGCCAGCGGTTCGAGGGCTGGAAAGAGTCCTCCCCCGAAAACCGCGAATGGGCAGAGCAAGCTCTCAATGACTGGGTTCATGATCCGGAATTCGACCCGGCGAATACGCGGGATGTTTTGGGGGAACAACTGGGGAAACAGGCTCAAAAAGCCCGGTATGCTCATGAGAGAGACCGCCCAGATAGCCCTCGCTACAGTTACCGAACCAACATCTCGAGCAATCCGCACACAGTAGCGGAATTGACTGGCCTCGATCCACTTGGCATTCCTTCGGCGGACAATGGCTCATACGAGGCCTATGAACCCGTGGAACTGACCTCCGCGGAAATTGCCAGGAAGTACGCCGAAGCCCGCTTGCCTGATGACATCGTCGATGAGCCGACCGCGAGCGCTCTCCGGGTAGAAAGTCCCGAAGATGGGCCTCCGCCTGTCCCAGTGGAGGAGGAGAAAGTCGCCCAGCCGGTTCCCACCCCTCCAGAATTCATGGGGACGCATTTAAACCCAGAGGCTGCTCACTTCGCCTACATCGACATGGGCGGTCCCGCGGGCATGGACGAAGGCGTCACGATGATTGGGCGTCCTGATGCTCTGGATTCGAAGTTCCTGGAGGAGGAATTCGACGTCGGGCGGGCTCAGAGGTTTATCGAGTCCGAACATCCCGTCATGCCGAATTACCCGGAGTTCAATGATCCGGTCAGGCTCGTCGACGGGAGAACGGCAAAGGATTACCTGACAGGGCTGAAAAACAGGAAGGATGCTCACCTCAAGGAAGCTGAGATGGGGCCGATGCTTGACGAAGAGGCGACTGTCCTGTCTGCCCAGGCGTTCGCGTCTGAGTATCCCTCAGAGTTTGAGCCAACCGGGCAATCCTACGTTCAAGGGCAAGCGCCTCACCCGTTCCCGGAAATGCCGTATCGTGACGCGATGGTGAATCCGGAGATGGCGCCAGAACTCCTCGGCTACGGAGCGAGCACCGCGAATGCTCAGGCCGCGGCAGATGCGAGCGTGGCAAAGCAGGGTATCGTTACGGCGGGGCGAGTAGCGGAATCTCAGGCCGCGTCTCAAGAGAAGGCGAGGGCTGAGGCGCTGAAGAAGTACGAGCTGGACCAAGACGAGGTAAACAAGAAGCGGGACCAGATAAACACGATCCTCGACGACCTCAGGAGCACCCTTGCGAAGGACTTTAGCGGGGGATACGAGGACATGGACCCGGATACTTACGACAAACTTCTGACAGAACTCGAACAAACAGGGAAGGGGCAGCAGGCAAAAACGCTGAGGGCTCTCCGGGATGAGATCGAGTCTGCTCAGGGCAGAATCAGCGAATACAGAGGCGAAGGAGGCGCTGGCAGGGCGACGCGATCCGAGGGGATCGTCGCTATGGCGCGGCAGATGGGCGGGGCTTAGCTTTCAGGGCTTCGCGGAGGCTTGAAAATGAGCAGCGGCATGTCGGGGTAAGTGTGGCGAATACTGGACGGTCTTCGGCCTAGGGTCTTCATCAACTCATCATACCTCACGCCGAGCTCGTCCTCCATCTCCTCCCACCCTGGCTCATACTTATCCGCGTACCTGACATACTCATCGTAAGCCACCCGCATCATCTCGCGATGCATCGCATAATGAGCACTCAATACAATCGCCGCGGCGCAGGTGTAGAGCGCGACTCTGCGCATCACCATGTTGGGTCGAACTTCGGTCCAGCGGGGGTTCATACTGCTTTGAGACGACATCTCGGGTAATTTTGTCACGAGAAAAATATCATGCCACTCTACGAAGCCACGGAAAACGACCTCACGAACTTTCGCTCCGACTGGCGCAGCTCTCGTTATAACGACGACCTCGATCGCATTAACGAAAGTCTCCTTCGGCAGTGGCGATACTCCGACGACGAACTCGACGAACTCGATCCAGACGAGGCGGATTTCGTTCGCAATCGCCGTAGAAATATCCGCGTTAATTCCGGGATTGATGCGCTGGACGAGGACGGGAACGCGATCCCCGCGCCCCTCCCGGCTGACCGGGATTCCCTGATTCAGGCGCGACTGGATCGTCGGAACAACTTCCTGTCGCAATCGCGCATCGATGAGAATCTGATTCAGGACGTTGCGGAATCTCTCGGGATTTCAGAAGAAGAGGCCCGCAAGGCGACAGCGACCCAGTACAAGCTGTGGACTGACGAGTGGCTCAACGGCGTATCCCAGGACGACCCTGTTCGTCGCCTGAACGAGTTTCTCCGGCTCGAGGTCGACAAGAAGACTCAGCGCGACATTCGAGAGGAAGAAGAAGGCGGTCCAAGCGCGGCAGATGTCCTGAGGGAAACGGCGCCGTACGTCGGACCATCGGTGGCTGGCGCGATTGCGGGCGCCCCGCTCGGACCTGCAGGCATAGCGGCAGGCGCGGCAGCTGGAGCCGCCCTCAACCTGTCTGACGACTTTCAGGAAGTGGCGTATGGCCAGACGCTGCCTGGAATGTTGGATCGCGGCGGGATGTCCTCATGGACCCCACTGGCGCCCGGCAAGGAGATCAAGTACGCTCGCCCCATTGCCTCAGCGATCAACGCCTTCGGGCTTCCCGTGGAATCCCTCGCTCCCATGGCGAGTTGGAAGCACGAAGTCGACCCTGTGACGGGAGAAACGATCCCCCCGGATCTGCCGGCGTACCTGTCGCAGTTCGCGGGCTCGATGGCGGGCATGCTCGGGAACCTGTTCCTGGCGAAGGGGATTCTGAACAAAGCGGGGCTCGGCAATATCGGGGCAGGCGGCGGGATTCTCGGCGAAGGCATTCAGACTGCAGCGCCGTTCGTCGTGGGCGGGGCGCTCTCTCGCGGCCTCGGAGAAGAAAACCTCATGGCCGCGGTTCGACCAGGGCAGGTCTTCGCGGACGACATCGAAGTTGGGCTCGATCCGAGCAAGCGGAAGCTGTTCGCTCAAGACCCGGAGACTCGCGGTTTCATGTTTGACGCTGTGATGGGCGGACTGGCGGGCGCAATTCCGGCGGGAGTCGAATCGCTTCTAGGCAGCAAGCGCTCTCTCGACGCCGTGAAGAAAAACAAGAGCTTCAGGAACTTCGTAGCGAAAAGCGGCGCTCCTGAGAGGGCTCGAGAAAAGCTGCTCGGCAAGTTCGCTGACGACTTCGCGAAGCTGCCTCCTGGGTCGAAAGTTCCCGCCGCGACGGAGAAACTCGTCGATCACATCGTGGCGGCTGACTACATTCGCGGGTCCGCAAAATTCGACAGCATCTTCTGGCAGAGAGCGGGCGCTGACTTTGCCGGCGGAATTCTGCTCGACACCCTCGCTGGAGAACCGATCGACGAGGCGATCATGAACGGCCTGGTTTTCTCCCTGATGGGCGCGAGAAGCGGTCACGAGCGACCCGTTCTTGATTCGGTTAAAGACGCGGACGGCAACATCATCAGAAAGAGCCTGGTCGACGAGATCAGCGAAGTCTTCCCGTACCGCGAACTTGTCACGGCAACCCCTGAACAGTTGCCTCGTCCAATGAACAGTCTCGAGGCGAACGTCATTGATTCGTTCGCAGAGGCCCGGTCGATCTGGAACTCTGTGCTCGAAGAGAATGCGGCGGCTGAGGCGTTCGAGGCGAAGCTGGGCAGGGAGCGCGAAGGAGTTCCTGGCGGCGCGGCGGATCCGAACGCTGAAACTGTCGCATACGAAGGCGCGCACCCCGGCGCTGATACGGTTGCCCTGAACAGGCGCCCCGCGGCTGACACGCTGACTATCGCCCCGGAAGCGGCTGGCGAAGAGACAAGAGGGATCGAATACGGCGCGCTCAGACGCGATCCGCGATACTTCAGCGACCCGCACTTTGCAGAACTCGTTGACGCCTTCGAGAGCGAAGTCCCCGCGAGCGGACATTTCGCGGATGTTCTCGCCCCGAAGCGCGCCGCCTTTGCGAAGCGTGTCACGAATGCTCGCTCTGACCTGAAGAAAAACCCAGACCCTGTCGAAAGCGCGGAAAGAGACCCCGAGAAGCGCGAGAAGATGAAATCCCGGCATGAAGCCGCGAAGCGCAGGCTCGAGGCCGCTGAGGGTCGCTTAAATGCCGTGGATGATGTCCTCAGGGAGAAGAAGATATCCGACGACTTCGCGAGGGACGTGGACAGGATGGGCGCAGAGAGAGATGCTCTCGCAAGGCGAGCTCTTTCCGCTCCAGCCGAAGAGCCAGGCCCTGGGACGAAGGAGTTCGCAGCGCAATTTGAGCGACAACTCGCGGATCGAGAACGAGAAATTAACGATTACGCGGATCGCGGATTGATCTACGAGGGGATTGGCTCGGGCTCGCCAGAGTCTGTGGTCTCCAATGAAATCCTCGGGAAGTATCGCTCTTCGCTCGAGTCTGCTCGCAAGGAACTCGACAAGGCGCGAGGCACTTCGAAGTACGACGAAAAACTCAAAAAGTACGACAGGTTCGCGGCTCGGCTGGAAGCTGCGGAGCGCTTCGTTCGCGATCAATCCTACGTCCCAGCGGATTACATCGGCGTTTCAAGGGACGCATCCACGAAGACGGCTGGAACCGCGGCAACGAAGGGAACAGGGACCGCGGGAGCTAAAGCGCCCGCAGAAGGAACAGCCGAGACCAAAGCCCCTTCGAGCAAAACTGCGGAAACAAAAGCGACGCCTGACTTGACGGCTGAAACCAAGACGAAGGCGAAGCCTCCGAAAGACGCGACGGCGGAGACGAAGGAGCTCCTGAATGAGTGGGCCAAGATAGAGGAGTCGGAATCTAAACCATCCGAAGACGATTTCCTGGCAGAAGAACACGTCGAAGAGCCTGACGCCCCCGTCGATATCGAGCAGAAGATTTCCCGGGTAACGAAGGCCGCGTTCGCCAAGATGCTCAGGTCGCTCGGAGAAACAGGTCGCGTCACGCCTGAAGAGGCGAAGGCAATCGCGTACATCTGGGATCGCCGGGCGAAGCAGTGGGTGAAGGAGACTGGAGAGCCCATTGAGACGTTCTACAAGATGTTCGCCCCGCGCATTGACGACAATCCTGATGCGAAAGCGATCAACGATCTCGCGAACGTCGAGCGGGCGCTGACGAAGGCCGGGAAAGAAAGCAAGGCGAAGGGCGCGGCTGGCCTGAAATCCGCTTTGGATTTCGTCGACGAAGGCGAGAAGCTCCTCCGCTTCTTCAAGAAGGGCGACGTCGGATCGCTGGCCAGGCAGTCCGCCAGGCTATTCCGAGACTCTCTCGCGGACCCCGACTACGATTTAGTAAGGGCGTGGGAAGACAAGCAGAGCGACGGACAGGCGTTCGAGAAAGCATTCCTCGACTACCTGCGCGATCCTGAATCGGTCACGGGACTCAAGGGTCGCATCAAAACCATCTTCGAGGACGCGAGGCAGTGGCTATCTGACATCTGGGCAGCGCTTAAAGGCGAGAAGCTCGTCAAGGATTCTGGCGAACTTGCCGAGATATTCGACAGGATGCTCGGCATTGAACGAGGCAATGCAAAACCAGTACCGAAACCCGCCCCTGTGGCTCCAACCCCGCCTACTAAGCCCAAACCAGCTAAGGCTAAGGCTGCTAAGAGACCAGTATCCAAGGCTAAGAAAAAGAAGAAGGCTGCTCCGAAGAAGAAAAAGTCGGTAATCGAGCACAAGGCGACCGGGATCGAGGCGGACACGGACGTCTCCTCAATCGAAGAGCAGACGCCTGACGCCAGGAAGAAGTTCATCGCTGAGCACGAGGCGATGTTCAAGTTCGACGGGAACAAGTTTAAGAAGTCCCTGTTTGATGGCGAGGGTTTGAAATCCGTCAAGGACGCGAAGCTGACAGAACGCGGCGAAGCGGACAGGCAGAATCGATTTAAAGCCCAGGCGCAGATCGATTTCGGAAAGTTTGCCCAGGAGCACGCTCCGAGTTTTCTTGAGCCTCTGCCCCGAGAAATTGATGGCGATACTGAGTGGAGCATGTTCGGGCTCGACGTTGCGGAAATCCTGGAAATCAAGTCCGACGCTGAAGAGCGGTTCCTGAAAACCTCTGACGTTCTCAACGAGAGGATCGACGATGCCGATGAGTTCTTCGAGTCCGTCAAGGAACACGCCGAGGAATTCAGAGACGTGATCGCGGCGGCTGGCTACAAGGCTCCTGAGACACAGGGGGCTCTCGCAAAGGCAATCTATCGCGCTAATGCCGCGGCGAATGTCGGGGATACTGGCAGCTTCAAGAAGGCGCAGAAAAACATCAAAGCCGACATCGAAGGCGGTCGATCCGACAGCGTCTTCCATCGCGTTTTCGGAGAAGACAGCGACTCTCCAGCAGACCGCGCAGGGCGCTTATTTGACGAATTAATGGAATCTGTTAAGATGGGCGACAAAGTCGGCCAGGCGCTTCAAGACGCGCTGAAGGTCGAGTCTGGGAAGGTTTGCAAGAAATGACAGCTCCATGCATCTCGAAGACAGTCGCCGAAGACCTGGCGCACCGCGAATCCACTGAAATCCGCGGGATCAAAAGCCGCCTGACAAGGGCCGCGAACTCTCTCGGCGCCGCCCTCGACAGATGGCGAACGAGCAAGTCCCCCTTTGTCCCGAAGACGAAGAGAGCCGTTGGCGAAATGGCTCGCGATCTGCGCGAAGCGATCAACGGCATCGGGACAGACCTGAACGTCCGCATCTTTCACCAGATCAGCGAGTTCACGGCGCGAGAGGGCGATGCGTATGACCAACACCTTGGGCTCATCCAGGAGAACCGGGTCGCGGATCGTCACCTGAGGATCCACCGCGAACGCGCCGGTCAGTTGTGGGACAAGTACACGGAAGGCGCGTCGGAAGACGTGCTCGCCGCCCGCGAAAAAGCCCTGATGTTCCTGATGACGAAAAAGGAGGGGGATAACGTCAGCGACATGGTCGACTCCCTGCCCGCGGAACTGAAAGACTTCTTCGACGGCGCTATTCGGGCCGCGATCTCTGACATGGGAGTGAAGCTTCATCAGCACGATTACATCGCCCGCGAAACACTGGAGAAGTTCCTCGGCAACTACGTTCGCCAGCAGTGGGAGCACGCTCCTGACAAGGCGGCTGAGCGACGCGCCATTGAACGCGCTCTCGGGTACGAGGCGGGAGAGATATTCGGGCGCCTGTCAGCGCTCGACGAGGCAGACATCGCAGCGGGCAAGAAGTACGAGCCAGGCAGCGCGAATCCGAGCGTGTTCGGCGAGAATCCTGGTCGCATCTCGGAATATCGAAACTCCGTCAACGTTCCGAAAGGCTTCACTCGCAAACGCGGAATTCAGGTCGAGGCAGACGCAGATCAGGTTAAGAAGCAGCAGGATATTTACCACGATATCTCAAAGCAGCTGGACGCCCAGATCAAGGACATGGAGTCCAGGATCAAAGACCTCGAGGCTGAAAAATCGAAAGGCCTTCGAAAGAAAAAGGACATCAACAAAGAGATCAAGGCTCTCGAAAAGGAACTGAAGGTCGCGAAGGACGAGAAGTCTGACACGGACATCCAGGCAAAGCGGGTTATCGACTACGATACGGCGAAAAGAGCCGGGCTGACGACGGACCCGAAGAAACTCCTCGAGGTCATGTTCCGCGAGACTCAACGAGCGCTCAACGCGGCTAACCTCATGAAGAATGCCATCGAGAACGGCGGCAAGGTCTTCCAGAGCGCGACAGAAGCGAAGGCTGCGGGGTTTGCCCCTCTCGAAAGCACATTCGCCCGCGATAAAGCCAATATGTCGATTCGAGGCGGCGTCCCTCCCATCGCAAACAAACTCATGACGCCGGTCGGCCTTGAGAAGATTGACGAGGAAACGGGGGTGACTAAGCCCGGGCTTGTTATCCGAGAACGCGACGGCAAGTTTGAACTGATCTCGCCAAAGGGTGTTTACGGCGACACGGACGACCTGATCAGCACGCATTCAACTCGGGAAGAAGCGAAGCGCGCCGCGAAGTCTGCCCGGATATACCTGTGGAAGCCGCTCGCGGATGAGATCAACGAAACCTGGGCTCAACGGCACTTCCTGAAGAAAGCGTTCCAGCAATTCACGTCCGCGTTCGCTGAAGCCAAGACGGTCGCGAACCCCGGCTCGCATGTCAGGCAGATCATCGGCAACGGACTGTTCGCCTCGCTTTCCGGGAAATACTCGATCAACAGGATCGGCGGAGGGATCCAAGGCGCCCTGACAGGTCGCTCCGTTCAACCGATCTACACACTCGCCGCGAAAGCCTGGCGCGATCTCAGGCGCGCTGAAATGGGGGATGACCCCGAAACCGCGGCGCTCGTCGATCAGGCGATCGGACTCGACGTCATCCAGAGAAACATCAGTTTCTACGGGGTGGATGACGACTTGTCCACGGCGCTCCCCGAAGATGCGAGCGGGTTCGCGAAGTTCATGTCAGCCGTGGGCGAGAAGCGAGTCTTCGCCGGCAAGGCGAGCGTTAACGACTACCGACGCTCCATGCGCAACCAGTGGGCGAGAGAGGATGCGTCCTTCCGCTTCGCAGTCTGGAGAGACCACCTGGACAGGGTCGATCCGAGGACAGGCGAGAAATACACTCCTGAAGCCGCGAGAGCAGAGGTCGACAAGATTCTGCCCAACCCGGATCTGCTGCCTCCGTCCGTTCGCAAACTGACCCGGAATCTCCCGTTTACGGGCTTCGCTTTTGAAATGGGGAGGATCCTCACCGGGCACGTCGGGAGAGCAGCCTTCTCGATCATGCCTGATGAGCGCGGGAAGTACGACCTCAAAACCACGGGCGCGCAACGGTACGAGGATGCAGCCCCAGTCATCAAAATGATTGGCTCGTGGATCGCCCTCGACGTCATCGCGAACATGGTCTACCAGGAAGAAGGATACAGCGAAGAGGAGATCGAAGCGATCGAGAAAAGCGCGCACGGCATTCGCCTTGTTCTCCCGAACTATCTCGGCGCCGAGGATGAGACTGGAACGCCCATGTCGATTGACCTCACCGCGATCCTCCCCTTCGGCGACTGGATGAGCGGAGTGGCTGGCGGCGGCGGACCTTCGGAAATGCTCCCATGGGAAAGCAACGCGGACTACCTGGCGGGATCGATCGCGAACGTCGCTGGCGGGCTGACAGACACCCTTCTTCTCTCGAACCCGGTCCTTAGAACCGCCTACGAAATCTCCGCCGGCCACACCCTCGGAGACTTCCAGAGAGAACTCTCGGGCGAATCAGACACGGCGACGCAGCGCATGGCTTCCACTTTTATGCATGTAGCGAATAATTTTGCGCCAAACACATACTATTTCGGAACCAAAAAGTTTATGGAATATCTGAGCGAGACAGAGGGAATCACTGGAGACCAGAAGACCACGGGTCGAGAGCTTGCGACCTACCTTCTCGGCCTGCCCGCAGTTGATATAGACCCGGAAGAAGCGATGGCGTGGGAGTACATGCGAAACAAGCAGCTGATTCGCGATCTGCGCAGCAAAGCGTTCCGCGGAGCGTCCTCTCACGACGAGGGAGCTATCGAGGAAGCGACAGAAAGATTAAATCTTATTGACTGAATCGATCGGAATTGTGCAAATTTTGCGCAATCAGGTCGCAAGACCAGCTCTTTACACACTCTCTTAAATCTCAGTCTCGGGGGAAGGCGTCCCGCGGGTGAGTAGGATAAACTACTCATGGCCGGTATTTTTCGCACCGACGTGGTGCGGCGTACGGCGCCTGACCTCGCGAGTCTTTTTCAACTCGGAGGGGCGGCTGGAGCAATCGATCCCCAGGCGAGAATCCTGTGGGTTGATTCAAACAACGGATCAGCGAACACTGACGGGTTGATGGGCCAGAAAAAGGCCTTCGCAACCGTCGCTCAAGCGCTGACCGAAATCGACAACTACAGTTCGACGACTGATCGAACGAATATTGCAGTCCGGGCGGGCAACTACATCGTCGTTGCGCCTGGGCACACCGAATCAGTCTCCGCCGCAGCTGGCTGGAGCATCGATCAGACTGCAACGCGCATCATTGGGCTGGGGACTGGCGGACGCCGCCCGGTCATTACCCTGGATACTGCCACGTCTGCTACGATCTTCGTGGATGCGGCGGACTGCTCAATCGAAGGCCTCGACATCGTCGCGGGTCTCCCCACGGCGACTGGAACGCTCGCAAAGGTCATCGACGTGGATGACGCCGGGCTTCGTCTGACGGTTCGCAACTGCAACTTCTACAAGAGCGGGACTGCTGACGATCCTACCGCCTGGTTCACGTTCCACGCCTCCGCGACCTATCCGCTGTTTGAAGGCTGCTACCTGGAGAACACCACGACTCCGCGGTACAACTTCCTGAGGCCGGATAATGAGCCGTCGTGGAACTACTTCCCGCAGCTGATTGATTACACTGTGTCCGGGACGAATGAGAATACCACCCATGAACTCCTCACTGTTACTGGGGACATAGAACTCCTGGTGGCTCCCTCAATCGTCGACGAGATTACCGGCGTAACAGGGATGTCGTTCGGAGAAGAGACCGTTGCCACCAGCTTCATCGCAGCCACTCTCCAGGCGGAGTTGGACAGCAACGAATACTGGACGGCCACATCGTCTCTCCCCACGAACCCAAGCTGGTCCGACTTTGTTCGCAAAGTCATCAGGAACAGCAAGGACTTCGGGTACGACTGCAATGGGGCCGCAACTGGCGGTGACATCGACTGGCACATGTACTGGCGTCCGGCATTCGCCGAGAACAACCAGACGTTCGTGAATCCTGGCGCATTGGGAGCACTGTAAAATGAGTTCCTTTACCCTTAAATCCAGCGTTGTTGACCAGGTCTACCCTCGTAGCCTGAGAAACTTCATCAAAGAGCAGAACCCGTACGGGCGAACGGTGTATGTGGACTCCACTCACGGGAATTCCACGGACACCGCCGCTGGCGCGGGCGAGACCATGGAGAAGCCGTACGCGACCCTTGACGCCGCGCTTGATGCGGCAATCTCCAACGACCTGATCCTTCTTGCTCCCTCACACGCCGAAACCTGCATCTCCGCGGGGGACCTCGATGCGGACGTCGCAAACGTCACGATTCTCGGCATGGGCCGGGCATCTGAGAAGGCGACGATCACGTTCAGCACCTCGACGGCTGCGGACCTCGACATCGACGCGGCTGGAGTGACGATCCAGAACGTCAAGTTCGTGGCTGCGATCGCAGACCTCGCTGCCCCGATCGACGTGAACGCGAACGACTTCAGCCTGATCGACTGCGAGTTCTCGAATGGCTCGCTCAGCGCTACGGAAGCTCCCGATGACTGGATAGAGGTTGCTACGGCAGTCTCTCGCCTGCGCGTCGAGGGCAACTACATGAATGATACGACCACGGGGTCCGCTTCGTTCCTGGCTGCTGGCGCGGCGATCACGGACTTCTACTTCAGCGACAACCGCATCAAG
>JAGYYQ010000054.1:0-19397 GCA_021440005.1 Euplotes weissei
TCACAGCTGATTACGCTAGCTTCAAAGCGAGGGCGTGCGTGAATGTCCTATCGGGGGTCGCATCCATTCCACTCTTTGTTCTCACAAGCGATAACTTTCCACTGCTCTACTGTGTCGCAGCGTTGTGCTTTTGCCTGTCATATAAATACAATTAATTTTGAGTAAATTAAGAAAAAAATAAAATGAGGTTGTTTTCAGTGTCTCTAGCGTTTTGTGTGGTGGTGGCGATGAAACAGAGCTGTGCGCTGTTGATCTTTTTCTGGTCCGTAGTTCTGGTGCTGACGGTGATCTTGACCTGACCGTTGGTTCCCTGCATGAAGGCCTTGTTGGCAGACCCGGGGTTCATTGGGGCGGTGGACATGTTGGTTGAACCCCCCGGGTAGCCACTGCCCACATTCGCGGTTGGCCTGTTTGGTCCAGGGTTGACGATGTTGAAGCTTGGGTCAAGACTTTGCGTAAAGTTGTAGAGTCCGCTCATACTTTCTGATGCTATTTCTGTTACTCTCTACATCTACATTCTATATATATACTATATGATGGGAAGGATAATCAAGAATCAAAATGGACTTTCGTGAGAGTTTGCGCAAAGGAGAACTTGTTCCTGAGATGGGTATTCACATGTCCATGATGGTGCAGAACTTTCTGGTGGAGGCAGGCAATGTGTATCCTGTGGCCATCCCGGGGCTCATGGAGATTTGGAACAGATATGATCACCAGCAACTATTTGTCGAGGATTGCACCAAGCAGGGATGGTTGGTGGACGACGACATGGTTATTAATTGCATGGTCCCGGACATTAAACGCTACTTTGTGGGTGACCTCAGGACGAAAAAGCTGGGCGCAGCTATGTTTCGCATGATGTTCTTCAAGGAGTTCACCGGGTATGAACCGAGGGTGCCCATGACGAATCCAGTGGAGGTGGAGGTCTTCTTGACACACTATTCCACCGTCTTCAACACCACGGTGTCGTCCCTCATTCCACCTGGGAGTCAACCCCGGGGAGGAACGTTGCGTCGCTCCAAATTGAAACGGAGAAATGCAGCAAGTAATTTAATGGACACTACATAATATCATCTGGATAATTTATTTAACAAACAAACAAGTAAAAATAATGAGTGGTTACCTGAATTTAACTTACAAATACACCGAGAATAGAAATCACGCGAAGAGTGCAATGATATCGGAGTTTCTTTACAACATTCGCACCATTTTGAACAACAGGTCCACCAGCACGGGCGCCCCGGTGGAAGTCATTGGGTCCATCCCCATGGGTGAAATTCTGCTGAACACCAATCTACACGTTGAAAACTTTTACGAATGGGACGGGGAATCGAGAACCACTCCTTGTATGAACCACGACTGTGCCTGGATTGAATACTTTTGCATCTTTTACGCCAGCAGTGAATTGCCGTTGTGGCCACTCCCTGCGGACCCAGAACATCCAATGGGTCACTGCAAGGTTTGTCAGGGGTTGGCATCTGGGGACATCCGGAGGAGGAACATTAAAGTTGTTGGAGTAAATAAAATTAAAATTGATTAGACTTATTTATCAACATGAGTCATGAGAAATTTTTTCCGTATCTGTGCAAACTTAATTACATCTTTCCATGAAATCGAATGATTGGCTTTGTGGCATCAGATATATATATAAAGACGATGATACATGATTAAAGTAGAATTGAAAACAAAGATGTCTTCACGCGCTCACACGATCATCCCGCAACATAATATGCTTTACGGAAAATCTCCGGATTACGCCATTGGCGAACTTGAAAAGGTTCTGGGTAAACTTCCTGATCGCGTCAAACATGACTACGCTGGGGAACAGTCACGCACACACGGAGATCTCACCGAGTTGCTGATGTCACGGGCATCACCTGTGGTGACAGACCAAGTCACGGGTCTTCTCCTGAAGTCTTATGTTTCTCCGATCACAACTTTCCTGATGCCGATCCGCCAACTTGGCCCTTATGAGTCCACTACGTTCAAATGGATGGAAATCAACTTTGACCAAGGTATCGCACCTCAGGTCGAAGTAGAAGGTCTTGCACGCTTGTACACACATAATAAGACCCGTAGAGGCGCTCGCGCGGTCCGCCGTGGTGTGGCCGTCAAAGTAGAAGAGGGCTTCTTCCTTACACCTGAGGGACGCAAAGAATGGGGCATGCAAATCGAGCAATTGGCCACCATTATCCAAAGGACGAACGAGTACGACGCATTCATCGCGCTCTTACAGACTCCTCTGCGCGAGCATGTGCATGCTAATCAGCTTGGAGGCGCTTACAATCACATCTACGGTGCGCGCCCAGGTATGGGCAACTACGACCGCCTTATTCTTCAACGCGACTGGTTCAGTATTGTCAACAAGGCTGAGGATTCCAAGGGCTTTTCAAACATGGTGGGACAGCTTCGTACTACCATGAAGAAGCAAGGGGTTGAGCCTAATGCGCTCGTGGTCCCTCCCAATCTCATGTCCATCTACTTTGGGACCTCTGATGATCTCTGGAATTACAGTTCAGCTGGCCCTAGTGCTAGCAAAAACCGTGCCATGGCTGAGGAGATCGGACCTGACAATGGTATTCGCAGTCAGACATTCCAAGGTCTCAAAGTGGTGGACACTTATGTGCAACGTTCTACTGTGGGTGGTGATGAGGACGCTGGTGATCTTCTTACGGTCCCTAAACAGATCGGGGAGTTCTATCCAATGAGTTCCAACGATCTTCTTGTGGACGAGGAACTCATTCACCACTTCAAGGGCAAGATGCGCGACATTCGCATTTTCAACGAGGATCAATCTCGAATTGTCCCTGTGGCGTTTGAGGATGCAATCCACAATTGTCTCCGATGGGATAACAACGGGGCGCTCGACCCTGACACTCACCGAGAGGCCGGACCGGATGACATCTTTATGAAAGATGGAAACAATCCTGTTGATTTCTGGCATGAAGTGAACCCAAAGTGGTGGGGTGACAGTTTTATCAGCGCAAAGCGCGTGGCTCAATCCATCCTTGCCAAATTTGGCGAGGACAAGATTGCCCAATTGAACAACGATGTGGTCAAGTTCAAAAGCACCAACATTTACAACGGTAACATCCCTGCAGATGCACCTGCATCTCTCCGAGCTGCTGATGGTACCCCAGTACAGAAGGCAGACAACGCAAACTTCCGGACTGCCCTCAATGCGTACGCCGATGGATTCTGGGTTCGCATCAAGGAGATCATTGGAAGGGTCAGCAAAAATGCACCTGTTGGTGTCATTGATGAGGCCTTGATTAAGGACTTTATCAGTTCCGACTACCAGGCCTTCACGATTGGTGCAGATGGAGCTGTCTGGGACAGTGTATTCGCCAGCTGCACCGAAGCTGAGAAGGTCGCACTTGCTGCATTCATCATGTCTAAAGTACACAGAGACAACCTCAAACGTCTTCACCGAGCAGACGTTTACCTGCCATTCGACTTTGTGCTTGCTCGTCCGTACATGACATACTACTCCTCCTCCGTCATCATGATGCTCGCAGGACGTGAGACCGGGGAGATCGTAGTAGGTCAACAGCGGTTCCAAATGACTTCTAACATCGGTGACCGTACTCTGTACGCGAACTACTTCTACTACGGTAAAGCAATCGTGTACAAGGACCGTAACGTCTTGATCGCACCTGATGTGTTCATTCAGGATTACGTCAAGGGTAACAACACCACCTTCATCACCGACGATGACCTTCAGGAAATCCACGAGAACAGTGGCCTTCATGAGCGCACCAGCTCCATCCTGGCTATCCTCACGATGGCTGGGGACAAGACCACCGATGTCAACGTGTTGGACATCCGGGGTAAGAACAACAACCTGGACATCCCTGGTGGCAAGGATCTTCACTTTGCTACTAGCGCATTCTACGACAACGTGCTTCGCCTTGATCCTCGCGCTTTGTCTGACCCTGGTTCTGACTACGCTGACTACGAAGATCTCAACGTTGCTTCCAACTCGATTTGCTTCCTTGGGCACACCGAGAGCTTCAAGGGTGAAATTCTGTACCACAACACTGGTCACCTTGGGCCTCACACCTACAACTCTGTTAACTTGAGTCGTAAGCCTGGACACTACGCTTCCATCCGTGGAATGAGTGCTGCTGCATAAACAATTTATTAAAAACATAAACTAAAAGATCGTTTAAAATTTACAAAACAAGTTAAAAGAAAGTGCCACCCCTCTGGCGAACCATCGTGCGATCCATCCGGCGATCCCTCTGGTTACCATTCCGTGGACCCCTCCAGTCCTCGCTGTTGTTACCATCAATCATGAATTGGAGGTATTCTGGTACCGGTTGGTCTGGAAACAAGGTTCGGTGGACGTCAGCCATGGCGTGGTACAACAATCGCTCCTTTTTTTTAGCCTCCACGACAACCGCTTCGTCCTTCCCGGTGTCCACATCGGTGACGCGCTTAAATGTCGCACAGGGGAGCTCCAGTTGGCTCGTGTTCGACGATCGCATGTTTTGAATGACATAGGTTCTCAGCAGGGCGGCCTCCATGGTCATTTGGGTGCGGCACTGCGGGCATGACCCTGTGGCGCACTCCTTTGGGGTCAGAACTTTTAACCAGGAGGTGGCGCAGCTTTGACACATAGTAGCTGAACATTTTGAACAATTTATTGGTGACGAAGAAAATTTTTCCAGGCAGACAACACAACTCATGATTGGGTTTGGGTTTTGGTTCACAACATCATCATCATATTTTTACTTGATTATCGAACGCATGACTGAAATTAGTAAATCTCACCGACGAATATTCGCGGAACTTTCCAAAGTGTGAATAAAAAAATAAAAGTGTGAATATATTAAAAATATCACACAGGTGTTATATAACAACCCGCAATCAAAGAAGCAAACCAAAAAATGAGTTTGGAAATCACCTTGAATCACACAGATTACGTGATGGGAGATGATTATGTTCGTTATGGAACAGGAGAATATGAAAGGCATTTATTGAAAGCTCTTAACGTGGAAAGAGGTTACTATGGAACAAAAGAATTCACCTGGGGCCAACTAAATGCAGCCTACTTTTACATTAAAAAACGAAAGAAGGATTGTTCTCATTACGAATTCGAATTCATAAAGAGTTGTCTACAAAGGACAAAATGTGATAGAAGTAGCTTGACAATTACCTTTTCATAAAAGATTTTTTTTTATTTGAGAATTTCTGTAATTACATTCCGTGCGATCGTAACGGTCTCTTTACAATAAAAATCGTGGGTATTGACTTCAACCATGTCGACACCGCAAACGGAATCACCGAAGCGGTGGCGGATCTCACTGGCCACATCGACTGTTTCCTCAATGGAGAGAATGCCATCTGGCGTCCCGGTCCCCATAGCGTGCCCACAAACGTCAACATCAAATGAGACGTGAAATGCATCGAACTTGTCGAAAGCGTCGTCCACGAGGTCCATTGCAGCGGTGACACCCATGTTCTTGACCTCCGAGGCAGTAATGTAGGTCACCCCCAGGGCGTCCAACAGCTCCTTCTCTGGGGGATCCACCGAATTGAGCCCCAGGTAGACAATCTGGGAGGGATCCAGAATGGGAAAGCGGTCACCCATCCAGGGAACACTGTCCAGGCCCATGAGGCGAGAAACGACCATGCCGTGGGAGTTCCCGGTGGTGGAAGTGTGTTTGGTGTTGATGTCAGCGTGGGCGTCCACCCACAGGACCCCCAGATTACCACGATGTTCCAGCAATTGCGCCCCAACAGTACCCAGGGCCACCGAATGGTCACCCCCTAGGGTCAACACTCTGTCATAACGACGGGCGGCGTTGGAGCACGCCTGGAATGTCTCCTGGACCGTGCTGCACATGCCACCCACAACGTCAACCTTGTTGGTCAACCCCAGGATCATCTCCAGTGGGACATGTGGCTGCTGCCCCCCGGCGAGAATCTGGTTGGGCCCGTTGGCAACTCCCTGGTGCGTCTGCCCTGTACATACATGTGACTTGACGATGGACAAAGTTGGAACACGTGAGGGTATAAACGATGGTGCAAACTTTGATGAAACGAAACGTTTTGCAATTGCCGACATTTTGGTTTTGGTTGGGGGCAATTTGTTTTGAGGTCATAAAATCTTTACATGTTCTTTACATCTAGACTCACTCTAATTCTCTTGTCATCCACCCCCCTGAAGATCTCCCAGGTGCGCCCTGGGGTGTACACAGAGGTCTCCCTGGGGCCGTACTTGGGGTACATCGGAAGTCCATACTCTTTCAACGACTTCATTTCCCGGTGGACGACCTTGAAGGCTTTCCCCTTGTCAGCCCCAGATTGAACTGTCCGCTGCTCAGTGCATAGGTTCTTGACGTTTAACTCAGTGAATGTAACTAGTTTAGACCTCCAATTGCACCAGTGAAGTACAGCGTACATCGGTGGCGTCTGATTGGACTTGAGGGGCATCACCGCTTGGTTCGCCAGTTTGTCCTCCAGTGGGTACAAAGATTTGACCTCCTTGGTGACCCTCCAGCCCAAAAACTGGCGAAATTGGTCGTTCTTCTTCTTTTTAGCCAGGACTTCATGGATGAGATGCTCGTAGAAAATCATGATGTGACCCGGGGGGATCTCCACCAGGGTCTTAGCTGCGGTGTACTTCTTTTTAAGTTCCTTGTCCTTAATTGCTGCAAATCCACTGTGACCCCTAACACCTTTGTGTGTTCCAAGAACCGCTGAGAACCCCTGAGGAGTGTCGTCAAAGTTCCACCACCCGCCAAATATCAGATCATCGTCCTTCGCCAGGGTTGACTCGTCGCGGTGCCAGGATTCTGCTGTTGCGCTGACCCCCGCAGGTCTCCACATCATGCGATCAATAATTTGCTCCAGTTTCCATTCCTGGGGGTCATCCTGGGATTCCACCAGAGCTCTAAATAGTGGCATTAACTCCACCATCGCATACTGGCGAATTCTCCTTGCGAAAACGTTGTGGAACGATGAGGGGTTGCCTAACGCACTGAACCCTCCCAGAACAAACTGTGTCGCCCCTGGTTTGAACTCCGGGAATCTACTCATCTGGTCCTTGAAGATGGATCTCGTGGTCCACCTCTTTTTTGCGTTCATCCACGCCACAGGGATGACCGTCACGCCCTTTTCTTGGAGTTCCTTCAGTTTCACCTGGGGGTCGTAGGAGGGTTCACCTGTGAGTTCAACCCCTTCGCGACTCCTCTTGGCCTCCGTTTTGGCAACTGACGGGTTCCCCGAATTGATAACGAGGTTTCTTAGTTTAGAGACGAACTCTTTGTCATCTCCCCCGCCATCTCGAATGTACTCGTACTCGAGATCTGCCACATCAAGTTGTGGATGTTTCTTTTTAACAATTTTGAGGAGTTTGATAAATTTAATATCCATCTTTGTGTGAGCCAACAATAATCTACTTATGTAAAGAATGGCTTACCATTTTCGAACAAAAAAGCAAACCAAAAATGTCACACAGGGGGGATTACATCAATTGGGAGAGCTACTTCATGTTGAGTGCAGGTTTGGCCGCCCAGAGGTCAAAGGATCCGTCAACTCAGGTTGGATCTGTTATTGTCAACGATGACAACCGGATTGTCGCCACCGGTTACAACGGGATGCCACAGGGGGTTCCCGATGACATTGGCCTGTGGGCAAAGGGGAATCCAGAATTTTTGGCCAACAAGTATCCCTTTGTGGTCCACGCTGAGGCCAACGCGATTACAAACTGGTATCACAGGGATCGTTCCCAGAACTTTCGCCTGTACGTCACCCTATTCCCGTGCAACGAGTGCGCCAAGTTGATCGTCCAGAGTGGCATTAGAGAGGTCATTTACGCTTCTTCACCACCTGACGACAAGGAGAGCTTCATTGCTGCCAAAATGATCTTCGAGATGGCTGGTGTGAAGACAAGACAGTATATCGGTGAGAGGTCAGTGAGCATAAAGTTGCCAAAATAAATTCAAAAAAAAAAAATGATCAAATTTTTTTAGAGAGTGTCTTTTTATAGTTTTCGTACCTTGTGTCAAATTGTTGACAATGAAAGTCGCTAATTGGTCCCAATAGGTCTTCCAAATAATTGATCCGTTTTTTCAACGTAATGATTTCGTCTTTCATCCTGTAATACTCAACGTCTCTCTTGAGGTATTTTGTAATAGTGTTGTTTCCAGGGATTCGTGAAGGTAGGCGTGTTTGGTCCATTTTCAACAATTAGTGATTAATCTTATTATTTGTCACGTTCTTTACATCTGAAAACTTTACATTCTTTACATTCTTTACATCAAAACAAAAAATAATAATAATAACCTGAGGCAAACCCAAAATAAAAAACCAAAAATGATCAAGTTTGCAAACCACAAAAACGGACTTACTCCAGTACGCGGCACCCCAGGTTCGGGGGGTTATGACATCCATTCGGCTGTGGAGAGGGTTATCCCCCCAGGTGCACACATGGCTATCCCCACGGACGTCTACACACAGTTCCCCGCAGACACAGTTTGTTTCATCAAGCCAAGATCCGGACTTGCCTTCAAACATGCCATCAATGTGTTAGCAGGTGTCATCGATTCTGACTACAAGGGTGAGATTATGGTTATCCTTATTAACCACAGCAACGAGCCATTTCACGTCAACATTGGCGACCGCATCGCTCAGTTGGTGTTCCTTCAGTTGTCTATGCACTCCACCAACGTCATGGAGGAGACAATTTGTGACGAGCGTGGTAATGGGGGATTTGGTTCAACCGGAATTTAATCACCTTAATTTAATTCCAAATACATAATTAAACAAAATAGTTTCTTTATCAAACAATGTATTCTTCAAGTTCTTCCAGTTCCTCATCCTACGTCACCCAAATATTCGGGGGTCACAGTCCTGATTTTGAGACATTTGACTTGGACATGAATTACCTCCGGGAGATCAAATTCTTTTACAAGACTGTCCCCACTGTTAAGCATTGTTCTGAGACCATCGATAAATTTCTGTTCAGTGACTTTCGCATCAAAGGTGCAAAGCCGGTGTTGCAGTCATTTGTCACCGAGTATTTCATCCCATTTTTCCGGCAGTGTCTCAAGCAAATTCTAATGATTGGATGGGTTCTTTACCGCACGGTGAAAACCAAGGATCCGCGCTCGGGTCAAACCGTGGTGGTCCCCGAGGTGATCCCCCTGGAGTACGTCAAGGTGCAACTGCGGGTCAACAAGAGGACGTTCGAATACGAGTTGATGTGCTTCGAACAAAACACGATGGATCAAATTAAGAACGCTCGCTTTCTGATCTTCAGTGACCTCCAGCGGTTGGCCGAGAATGCCCTTGTGGATTCTGTTCTTGACACCATCATGGGCGACTACAGGTATGTCCAGCAGATTAAACGATTTACGCTCCAGGCGGAGTATGTTCGCTCGAACCCCACAATTTACCTTCGTGCCGCCGAGGGGCGATCTGGGGATTCTGCGAATGCCAACAGCACCGGCAACATGAAGCGTTCCTCCTCTGTGGGCCTTGCTGCTCAATCAAGGGAAACCTCCAGTCTCAGAGATAGGTTACAGAAGAAGCTCCCCAGGCAGCAAGAGGCGTTGGAGAAGGCTTCGGAGGATGTGTCCAGTAACGTCGAATTCCATAACGCCCAGATGATGTCCCTCAATTACAAACAGAGTCGCTCCTACTACACCCTGGGGTTGGGACTTCGGCCGCAATTCGAGGACAACATCTACATCCTCCCGCCGAACATGGTGTTGGCCGCAACGCCGCACATCCCTGAGTCACGTGTGGATCAGCTTGTCATCGAGCGGGACTTGATGACCAAAATCTACCAGGCGTTTGGCATCCCGGAGACGGTAGCTGGGTTCAGCGGGGCGTCCAACACGACGTCAACCACGGGGTCGCACTCCAGGACAGCCAGGGTTCGCACGGATGTGAACATGATGGACGTGATTACATTTGAAGCCACGTTGGACCGCTTCAAGAACTTCTTTAAGGATTCCTTTGTTCTTGTCTACGAGGAGATTTTCAACAAGGTGATTCCCAAGGACTACGTTCAATTCCATGCCCCCAAGATTTACGAGATGTACATCAAGAACGTTGTTTATGGATCAGTTGAGGGTTCTGACAAGTCTGGAGGCGCTGGTGCAGGTGGCGATGATAACAGAAAATCACCCGTTGGTGACAATGAAGCCCCTGATGGAAAGGCCCCACACAAGTCCGACGGTAAATCTCCTGGGAACAAAATAAAAGAACCTTCAGCCCACGGGAGGGACGCAGAGACTGTTATCAGAGAAGAGGAGAAGCTTGCTGCTGAGGCAGAGAAAGAGCAAGCTAAAAAGAAGAAAGAAGATAAGGCAACGGTGCAAACAGGGGGGAAAGCCGATGATAAACCCAAGAAGAGCAAGAAGGGTGACAAAGATGATGACAAAGATGATGACAAAAAGAAGGACAAGAAGGATAACAATGATGATGACAAAAAGAAGAGCAAGAAAAATGATGATGTCAAAGATGATAAACCCAAGAAGAGCAAGAATGATGAAGACAAGAAGGGTAGTAAAGATGATGATGACAATAAGAAGAAGAGTGATGTCAAATCCAAGAAGAATGAGGATAAAACAAAGAACGAAAAGAAAGGTGATGATGATAACGACAAGAAGAAGAGTGCTGAAGAAAAACCCAAGAAGACCGCTGGTGATAAACGGAAGCGTGAAGAAGACTCTGACTCGGAGTCTGATGATGATGATGATGATGATGATGATGATGATGATGATGATGACAAGAAGAAGAACGGCAAGAAGCGTCCCAAAAAGTCAAAGTCCAAAGACACCGACAACAAAACTAAAAACAAAAAGACTAAAACAAAGTAAAATTCGCTCTATATAATTTCATTGACTGATCTTTAAAGTAAAAAAAATAGACATGTACGAGGATACAGGCTTGCGCAAGAGAAAAAACACACCAACGAGAATTGTGGGGCTCGACAAACCCAAGGAGAAAACCGCGGCGCATTCATGGGTCGACGGAAATGGTCAATTCTACGACTTTCAGTGTAAATTCAAAAAGGCATGGCCGGGGGCCCGGTTTGAGAACGAGTGGACAGAGGGAGATGTCACCGAGTGTTCCCTCACTGGGTTCACTGGGGCCCTCAGTGAGTTGGTCCGGTGGCAGACCGACGGGGTCACATTCGAGTGTAGCGACGGGCGCATCGTGGTGAATCACAAAGTCGTTCCCCCACGCGACAAGCTGAAGGTGGACCCCAACTTGGTCCTCGCGGTGATCCTGATGGTGGCCTTGGGGGTCTTCATTTGGTTCAACCTGGATAAATACATGGAATTAATTAGCTAGTTAATTAATTATTTAAAGTCACAGTGGCACTCCAGTGTCACCGTCTCGGCTAAGAAATTTTGATCTTCTGATGAAGCATACAGTCCGTCCTTGAATTTTAAGTAAAATGTCTTTGACCTCTGAACTTTAAACTTTTCGCACCCGCGGCCGTGAATAACACAGTCGTACACTTTGTCGTTGTAGATCGAGAACAACGTGTCCATGTTTTGTTCACGCATCTCATCCGTGTCCCCGAATAGTGAATAGACGTTTTCCGGGTAGTTGGATTGAACAATGTAAACCAGCACGCTCTTGGAAATCTTATTCGCCTTTTTGTACTCGTCGAATGTTTTATTACTCCTGTAGTTCTTGTCAGAGTCGTAGTAGATGGTGGCATCCAGCAGGATGACCCCCATCACGTTGGAGAACCTGTGTACTTTCAGACCCCAACGTTTACATTGTGTTTTTTTGTAGTTACCAAAGTTAAAAAGTTTATTGAACTGTTGAAATGCCATTTTGGGTTTGAATCATAATTTGGGACTTCGGATGTAAAGAAAGTATGATGAGTGAACCTTTATGCAGATTTTGTTTACATGCGCAATGTGCCGAACCCGGTGGTGATCCATCTTTTGTAAGTCCATGTAAATGTAGCGGATCGCAGAAGTTTGTACACAGAGGCTGTCTAGACAAGTGGCGCAAGTTTGGAACCGGTGATGCGTGGACGAAGTGTGGGATCTGTGGCACAGAATATATCATGGAGAGGGTGAAAACTGGGGAAGTGAACCTGGTGGGTGAATTATTTGTTGCAATCGAAACAGTCTGCTATTTTCTTTACATGTCCTCAACGGTTCTCATTTCGTTCTTTATCGGGGCGATTTTCATGGGGATAATTTTGGGTCCCATTTTGGGAGTTCTCCGACCAATCCAGTCTTCCCTGGCTGTCACAATAGGTGTGTCCTACCCGGACAGTTCTCATAATTTTTTCTTCATGGTGGTGGTCCCCGGGGTGATATTTTCGGCCCTCCTCGGGGTTGCGTTGTTGGGGCGCGTGTGGTTAATCCACGAGTTCACCCCTGGGTACAGAGTAAAGATGACAATTTTGGCCTTCTTTACATGCTTTATTGGGCTCACTGTGCTTCACTCGTGTGAACACGTGGTGGAGAAAACGATAGTATACAACAAGGAACGCAGAATGGCCACAATCCCTGATGAATTTAGAATCGCCAACTATGATTGTATATAACTAGAGATGCTGTTTATTTAATTAAAAATCAATTACCGAATTAAACAAAATGACTTGTACATATTACACCAGATATGAACCCACCATTTTCTCATCCAGGGTCAATTGGTTTTTACCCGAAGGTCTATGGTTTGTTGACAATAAAAGAAAATCAATTATCTACACTTGTAAAATCCATTTTTACAAAAAAGAAATAGGAAAAGTCCCCCTTGTACATTACAAGGAGATCCTTAGTTCTCAAAACTACAAATAAATTATTTTTTTAAGCAGATTGGCTGTTATCCCGGGCGAATTGAGGATCGCCAACTTTGATTGTATATAAATAAAGACGCTAATTAATTATTTGAACTATAATGGATAATACTTCGCTCATCGGCCTGCTTCTGTTTACCATCACCTTTCTCATTCTGAACGCGGACTTTATCTCCTCCAGTTTATTCACGGGTTGTATCCACAGGGGCCACCTGAAAAACCGAACGTTCACCAGGGATGAATTCTCTGCACTGGTGAAATTTTGGCACCATAGCATCACCGAGGGAAATTACGCTGCGTTCTGCATGGAGGGAACAGCCGTGGTCGACGGAGAGAAGATCACCAGCCATTGTCCCAAGGTTTTCACCCCGGTGGACCTCCCAGATGAACCATCTCCGCCTACTACTGCTCCGACAGCTGCGCCAATTGACTACGGATTTGACTTTTTCGGCGAATATTACGAAGAGCCGGAGGAGGAATCGTCGATGCTCCTGGACTTGCGCCCCAAGAGTTACAAAGGGGTCAAAACGGTGGTTTTCACCCACATGATTGAGGATTTCGACCCGGAAGTGATTTACGTCCTCTGTGACGACAACTACCGGTGTATGGACCACCCAATTGTGACCATTTATGCCAATCGCATTGAAATCGTAACGGAGGATACGGTGGGCACTGCCGGTGCACCTTCTGTTGTCGTTGGGGGTAACTTCCAGGCGGACCTGCTGTACCTCAGTGGGATGGCCTACTCGTCAGAGTATTTCACAAGGGACGATTACAGGGAGCCAGTGGAAGCCAGGCTCCGTCTGGCGAGCACCAACGTGTTCTCATTCGAGTCCCACCTGAAGAGAATCATGGATAGCATTTCCAGTGAGCCCTACTACGTCAACTACGGGTGGGACTACCAATTGGACAATGTGATTGACGGGTACGGCCAGCACAACATCCTCGATGTCCCGATGGAGCTTTCCCCTCAGAAGGGAGTCAACGGTGCTCTATTTTTTGTTTACGCCGACAGTCGGTACTTTTGCAACACCACCGACATCCCTTGTCACCAAGAAGAGCTGGCCAAGGTGGTGGACTACCTGGACGAGAACCCCAACAGTGTGGTCGTTTCCATTGAGGAATTTATTTACCACCGAGACACGTTCATGCCACGAGTATTTGCGGAACTGGAGCTCATTGGGTTTGACATTTCGGGCGAACACAAGCACGCCGTTTGGTTTGACATGGACTTTGACATCGAGTTGGACTTTCTGGCAGATTGGGAGCACGCCAACTTCAAAGAATCCATTCCGGACGATCCGTTGATTAAAACTGCTACTCAAAAGATTAATAGTAAACTACTTAAGGATTTATAATTTGGATGTTATCTACAATGTCGTCGTGGAGGACCACATCGTTCCTTACAATTGAAATAATGAGCCACGAAACGACCATCATGAAGATGGTGCTGTTGGTGTACTGGAGAATCTCGTAAAAGATACCCCGTCTCAGTTCCGCCATGTCGTTTTCCAACTCGTCAATCTTGGTGTCAACATCCTCGTCACCCCCAGTGTTATCCTCCACAGCTGTCTCGATGCGCGTCCCGGACGACGACGACGAGGACGAGTTGTAGATGTGCATGCGTTGGACGATAAACATGAGGGACGTCTGGAACAAACTGATGAGCGACACGATGGAGACCCTGGCGCTGAACTTTCCGTTGATGTGTTCCGTAGACTTGATGGTCACAAACACGATCAGGAATGCGTACAGTGGCACAGCAAACATGTGAGGCTCCTTGCCAGGCATGAACTCGTAGTTTGGGTTCAGATACTCGTCTTGGAAATAGCACAGTGCGAGAACTGCCGCGTAAATCAGGATGACCACCCCGAGTGTCTCCAGGTGGTGAATCCCGTGTATCACCATGATGCCCAGGAGGCCCGCCCCTTCGCTAAAGAACTGAAGAAACCAGCGAGACGGATTGGTATTCCCGTAGCCGAACGATGTTTCAACGATGTGTCTTGCCCTGCAGGAAAAATAAAGGTGAAACAAGGCCCCCGTGAGGTGCATTCCGAGGGAAATGAACAGGGGATACACCTCCAGCTCCTGCCCGTGCGTAACGATAATTCTGTAGTACGGCCTCCAGGTGTCGTGGACATCTGCGTAGGTGATAATTCCCGCAATTAAAAATGCGACATGAACGATAAAAAACAAGATGTTGTAGGTTCTGAAGAAAGCTGTATTGTCCTGGGAACACATTTGTGAATTGTTTAATAGCATGAACTAAAATCTAATTTATATAGTATTTAAGGTTTGCCAAATTGGGTGGAATGCTGGGAAATTCCAGGGTCCTGGAAGGATGACCTCCAGTTTGCCTGAGGGCGAAAGTCAAAGATGCTTTCGAATTTACCCTGGTTGTTGCTGGATGCGGTTGCTGTTACTTCCGCAACTTGTGCAGGAGGGGCTGCCATCTGCTGTTCAGTTGGGGTGACATCCATAGGTGCTACATCGGTCTTGTCGGTGATCTCACCCTTCTTGTCCCCATCAAAGTGTCCCTCCACGTTATTCGGGTTCGCCGAAGCTTGTTCCTGAGCTTTCGCTGCGGTGGCCTTGAGTTCTTCCAACTCCTTTTTGAGGTCCTCCACCATCTTTTCCTTAAGGGCTGCTGAATCCTCAAGTTCCTTTGCCTTGTCAGAAGCCTGCTTCTCGATCTCCTCCTTTTGCTTCATCAAGTCTTCATACTTTTGGCCCCATTCAGCCTCAGTCTTGAGTAGCTTTTCGAGGGTGCTGGAGGTGACCTTTTCTGCGGACGCAACGGACTCTACAAATCGAAGAAGGGACTTCTCCTTGTTGTCCATGAATGCGTTGTCGAGGCCGGACTTCAAGGAAGTGTTGATGTGGTCCAGAGAACTCACAAGCTCGTCGTCACCTTTTGCAGCTTCAAACTTTTTGTCCATCCACGGTTTGATGTCTTCGTTGATGATGTTGGTGTAAACCTTTTTCTTTTCGTCTTTGACTCTTTCGACTGTGTCTTCCAAAGCCTTGGTGTGGGTTTCCTTCTCCTTCATTTGCTTGATAAGGGACTCACGTTCTGCGCGTTCCTTCTCAAGCTGCTCCTTCATAGCTCTCAAATCTTGGGCCATTGCTTGGCTCATGCGGTGAAGCTCTTCGTTGGTCATTGGTTTCTCTTGTGACATTCTCGAATTCTTTGTTACACATAGATGGCTATTTGTATATATATTACGGGTGAAAAAAATGGTTCATCATCGGTTTTAATCGGGCGAGACCTTACGTCAACCATATATGAAAATTTTACTTGTCCATTACAATGAACATGATTACTCTTATTCTTGCGACACTTGATTTTGCTGCAACACAATTCGTAATGTACGCACCGTGGGTTAAAGCGGGTGATGTTGATGTAGATCACTTCCCTGTTGAAGGTAGTTACGCCCACATGTACATCCACGATCTCCAATATGAATTCCTTGCTGTCAAAGAGGGGGGAACCTGGATTGCGTTCTACACATTCATGATTCTCGCGTTTGCCACCTCTGTGCTAGGTCTGGTGAGCACCCTGGTGAGCACTTTTGGTTCAAAACAGGACGAGGGAAATGTGACCCTCTTGAGCGCAGGGTTGTACGGAGTTCAGTCCATCGCGCTCGTTATCGCAGGTGCACTTTTCCATGACGCAATGGGCGCATGGGCGATGGAATTTCCTGATGCTGATGAAGGCGTTGCTGGGTACAAAGTGTGGCACACATATGTGGCACCAGCAGTTCTTTGGATTGTCCTTGCTCACTCCCTAGCACTCACGTTGATGAACGGCTACAAGTTGGTGAAAAGCGATTAATTAAATTTTTAAATTCATAAGTAAAGAATAACACACTAATTTAAGTATTTCAATGACCATTTCATTAAAAGATTTTCAAAGGAGGGAGTACCTCATGTCCGCCGTCAAGATCCCCAAAGCGTCACACGATGTGAGAACCAGGGTGTTCACCCACAGGTTTACCGGGAGGGCAGATGAGCGTGACGTGCTGGGCACCTCTGGGGTTTACAAGGAGGTTTACTACACGTTCCTCCGTGATCCCAACGAGCGAGAACTTGGGGTGATTCTCCACGACGAACTCCCAGGGGACATTAACAACCTCGTGAAAATGTGGCTCATGTACTCGGTGGACGACAAGATCCATGTAGGAATCGCGGCCGTGCAAAATGTTCTAGAATTGGGAGCAAAGCATGGAACCATTGCTCAGGCGGTGGTGAACAAGTATGGTAAGAAGGCCAAGTTCACGTTCATCGCTGCAGGGGAAATGAGATCTATTGACAGCAGTGCGTGGGAGTTTAATTACTTTTCTGGGACATTCATGGCCCCACGGGTGGAGTCCCTGGAGGAACTGCCGATGGACGAGGAGGGGGAGATGATTGACCCAAAGGGAACCATCTCAGATTTCACATTTGTCACCAAACAGCTGGAAAAGCTTTTCCCGTTCAGCAAGTTCCACTTCTCCACCAGGGAATTCCTGGGCCCCACCATGGCGTTCTCGTCCTTTAAAAATTCGCTGAACCCGGAGGAGTACCCCTACGTGCTCCCAGTGACCACCCCAGCGGTCGACAGTTTGATGAAATACGCGTCCTCCGTAATGAGCGACTTCACTGTCATCGAAGAGCTGAACCCGACCTTCCAGCTGGTGAACTCCTACGCGGTCAAACCGGAGAGCATCAAGACGTCCATGACGCTTGACGAAATAGAAAAGTATGACGGCCCGGAGTTCAAAAGTAAGGTGGCCTATCTTGGAACGGGAAAGAGAAGCGTACAAATAAAGCCGCACAAACTGGATTTTAAACGTGCCGCGAAACTGTTTTCAGACCTCGGGGTCTTTCAATACAAAAACATGAAAGCTGACAAGTTTAGAAAGAGAAATGTTGAGGGCAACGACTTTTTGGGGTTGGAAGGCACCGAGTTTGACCTGGTGTTCAACAAGAAGGTCCACCGGGTGACCGTCGACAAGTTCCTGGGGATGTCAAACAATGCGGTTTACAAGGTCACATGGGGAGACGCAATTCACATCATGAAGCTGGACCTCCTTTACCCATTCGGGAAAAAACTCTCCGGTGCATTCTTCGGGGTTGATGACGCCAAACTCTATGGCCTCAAAGTGGTCCCACTCTTTATCGCCTACGGGACCACCGCTAGGGCAATCCTGGTCCCATTCCTGGGCGAACCAATAAAGAGCATTCCGATGGAAGACCGGGCGGCGCTCTACCCCAAATTCAAGCAGCAGTATGTCAAGCAGTATGTCAAAATGGTCTCCAAGGGATGGGGCGGGAGGCTCACCTCTATTTACAACGACCCCAAACCTGCCAACACCACCGTGGACGAGAATGGAGACTTTCACCTGATTGACCCAGACCGGTTCAGTTACACGCCATCGTACTACGGCCCTACTTCAACAGAGAATTCCATCCGGGGGCAAATCTTTGGGATCCTCATGGTGTTCTACTACTTTCTCACCGGGGATGAACCGTTCCTGAAAGACTCTTCCGACGCAGCAAAGAGCAAATGGGTAAAGTCACTGGAAGAGGGAAGCAAAATAAAGGAAATCTTTGACAAGGTAATGGACACTGACAAGACTCCAGAGGAGTTGGTTAAAATACTTGAAGAATTTGTTTCTATTTAGAGCCCGTTATCAAACGTATCGTTCTTTTCCAGGTCCGACCCATCCGTTTCGCGGAGGATCTTCGCAGCCTCCTCCCCTATTATTCTCTCGATTTCGGCGGATGACGCCTGATCGGGCACGTATCTCCTCCTGTACTCGATGTAGAGCTGGAGGATGCCCACCCAGATGAAAAAGTCGTGCAGGCGCAAGTAGGGAAAAAATTTCAACACCGGGCGAAACTGGAGGCGGTCGTCAATGATGGACCTGGGGGTGCACTTGCTGTACGTCAGGAAGATCGCCAGGGTGACATAGATGACGTAAATGTAAAGGTTAACCTGCCAAACCCGCTTGATTGGAAAAAACAAGAAGGTGATATTCAGGTACATCACAGCGGTGTCAGAACGAATCCAATAGCCCAGAAACAGGAGCAACCCAAGGTAAACCCCGGATAACCCTGCGTTGTGCCTGGAGTCACCGAAATGGAAGTCCCTGAACATCAACTCGTGGATGTTGTTGATGATAATTCCAAAGAACGCCAGGGTGCAAGTCTTCCAAAAGTGCCGGTGTAGCGCAAACCTCACTAACTTGGTCCTCTTGTAAAACCTGTAGACAAACACGTTCAGTAGCAGGAACGATAGGACAGTGTAAGGTCTCGCTCTGACCAACGCTGGAGATTCAGCGTGATAAAGCATGCCAATTGCAGTAGAACACAGGTAAAGATAAATGAATGGGACATACGTGTAAGCGGATTCGTAAAGCTTCATGATGATGTTCTCGAAGTTGTTGTCGTTGTTGCTTTGTTATTGATTGCATACACTATATATAGAAAGATAAGGACAATGTAAACATAAAGATGAAGTTATTTTTATTATTGCTATTGGCCACAGCCGCCGCCACGCTTGGCTCGTTCACGCTTGACGTGCAGGAGCTGGTGACGGATGCCCAGGCTGGTGAAAAGTACA
>JAGYYQ010000055.1:0-18423 GCA_021440005.1 Euplotes weissei
GTGAGTGATGGTTGAGGTAGTGTGGAGTGACGGGGGGCTAATTTCCAAAAGGCTATCCAGGATGCACGAGCCGAAGAGTTGGAGAAGAAGGGCAAGGTTGTCATTCAGGCCAATGTGGAGGGTATGAGTACCGCAGACATACGTCGGGAACTTCAAAAACTCAATGCTGGTTTGCGTACTGCGGACACCGTGGGTGACCAGTTGGACCTAGGCCCCAATGCGTATAAGGATGGGCATTTTACCATTGCATTAGCTGTGTCCACCCAAAACACCGCAGACAACCAGTTGGTCATGGCACGTGATAAGTGGATGAACAACCCAGGTGTCAAGGCACCCTATTCGTACAAGGCAGTTGGTATGGATATTTTATCGGGAGAACGATGGGACTGGGCACTCGATGTTCCCAAAAAGATTGAATGTAACGATATTCTTGTGTGTGGTGAGACATTACACGAGAAGAAGGCCGAGTCGGATAACGAGCTGTTCCAGTTTGATAATCAGATTATGCGATATCAGGCACAAAAGCCAGGTGTGATTCCAGTGCGCATGATCACCTCGATCCCCACGAAAACTTCGTTGATCTTGATCCCCATAGTGATCCCTTATGCAAATAAGGATGTCGATTTTCTCATGGAGGAACAAAAGGGACTTATGATTGCAAACTTTATTCGTTCAGCAGCTCAGCAGAGACACACATCGATTCGAGTACATACCACGTACCATGAGACAGACGCAGAACAACAAAGGCGTATGATTAGCAAGATTGCGTCCATGTTGTCCTTGTTAAACAATTAAAAAGATTGATATTCAGGGATTGAACAGAGCGAATCAGTATATTGGATTGAACAGAGCGAATCAGTTTTATTGGTTTGACACAAGCGAATCAATTTTATTGATTTGAAAATACGGAACCAAAGAGGGTCAAGTTTGCCAGGAGTAACTTGGCCGTCAAGGACAAAATAATGTAACCAACCTCAATTTTGCGAAAGGACTTGATGGTGCCCGAGGAGTACAAGGACGACCAGACACCAAATGCTAAAAACAGAATAAACAAACCAAACACAATCGTATAGATAATCGAATCCGGACGTTCCTCTTGTGATTCGCTCATGTTGGTGAAAAATCCAATAAAGATAGCAACCCACATTGCAAAGAAGATAAGATAACCAACGGTTTCCATACGTTGTGCGGATGTACGACGTCGACTAGCTGTCTCTTGTTCAACATTGTATCCTGTGAGTTGAAGGGCAAAATTGGCCACCAAGAGGGTCATAAGGGGCTTAATATCATCTACGCCTGACAGAACAGCAATGATAAACGCCATAATACCAGCAGACAATGAAAATTCAGCCCACCGAACTGGATTGGATCCTTGTTTGATCATCTTGAAATATTCCTTGGGATTGGCGATACTGTACACATGGTTCACCGAGGACAACAAGGAGAACACAGGAACCAAGGTAGCCAATTTCCACTTGCTACCCAATAAACGCTGAGGAGCATCTGGGTTCCTAGTGACCCCTAGGTTATTCGTGAGCTGCCAGAATCCTTCGTCCTTCTTGGCATCAAAGAGCCATACAAATCCAAAGAGCGCCTGTGCCAAGTGTAGGGCACCGGCACCCGTGTGCATATTGGTCAACAAGGTATCTGACATGATCTTTTATTTCACCTGAACAAAAGAAACCAAACAAAGTTGATGAAATGAACCGCGGCCAATAATAAGATACAAATGGCTGCTAATGCAAAATCATAGATGTCGTCCTCGTTACTTACCCGAATCGCCATGATAAATGTGGTTAAAAATACAACAATATGCACAAGATAGTGACATTTGGCACTCGTGGACGTACTTGCATTCAGGGGACGAATTTTGACAATGGCGTATCCGTCCTTCTCATGGATCCTAAATAATCCAAGTGCATTCAAGGAGAACCAGTCGGCAATGTACGACATGACGGTGCAGAACCACATGAGTGTCAAAAGTGAACTAGGTGAAACTAGGTTCGTTAGGAAGACCACAATCACACACACATGCCGCATGATCAATTGGACACGTGACAAAAATGTACAAAACCAGGGCATGTTGATAAAGGGCGCCTGGTCAGACATGCACCAAAAGAGAATGATTGGTGTAATCGTGGTAATTACACCGCTTTCCTCTACCTCACCTTGGATCAACTTGTTTGCATCAATGATAAAGTCTCGACATTCCTTTGCAGATTTCTCGGATAAAAGAGTGTCTTTGCAATACGGGCATTCATTGTTGTGTGCACCAACCTTGATAACACAAAGTCCACAAAGATCACTTAGGTGTTTCTTGTGCTCCTGGCCGACCATGGTGATCCCTGTACTACAGCACAAATTGCACTGAATATGTGATTCGATGGCCTGTACCCGATGCTCCATACTTGAAAATTATGAATGTTATGCGAGCTGAAAATCACAAGGGAGCCATAAAAAAAAAATCATGCAGAGAATTGATTATGATCGATTTCCAGAGTTTAGCAAAGAGATGGTGTCATTGTCTTTCGGACTTATGAACTTAGAAGAGGAAGATCGCAAACAAGCTACTTATCTTCTTGGCAATATGCCCCAAAGGGATCCCAATGCCTCGACAGAATTACTTATACATACTCTGAAACTGTATCTGAGCAACCCCGTTTTTTACAAGCTCGATCTCATGTCCCTTTTTACCACCGCTCTCTTTTGTAAGACACCAATGGATACGGAGAATGAGGTCAAATTGTCCTGTGCTATACTAACCCGCGATCGCGGGTTTTTTCGGGCAATACATTTAACAGATGAACGATTGAAATACATCAAGAAAGATATTGATGTTGGCGTGGCATTGACGCTGGATAACGATTACTATATCTTCAACAAGTTCTCCTGGGTTCCCCAGGTGAGCGATGTCACCGCGTGTCTCTTTATGCACACGTTGCCCTTGCCCATTTCAGATGATCGTATGAATTTGGCGGCCTTGGCACACTCATAAAAAAATATTCACCATGGATCCCGATTTGGCTGCCAAGTATCCTGAGTGGCATAAGGAACTTATTAAAATGAAGTATGGATTGAGATTTCTACCTACGTCGTCGTTTGAACATGTATTTGATATCATTGGCTGGGGAATAGATTTGGTTTCTGAAGAGTGTGGATGGATGCAAGGTTTCGATCATACATGGTCTTCCATGAATGGAAATTGGGAAACATTTGGACTGCGAATGGCATTGGTGGTCGAATACCTTTATGGTGCTTCTAATGGTCACTTCGATTTATGGCCGGTAATGACAGTACGGCCATTCTGTAAGAAGAATATTCCAGCGGTCATAAGATTAAGAGGATTTTTTTCTGACATGATCGAACTGACTGATTCTCGTTTAGAGCACGTAGTGTGTGATATTGACGGCGCTGTTGCGTTATTACTGGAATACGATCGCACCAAGCTGGACAAGTTTGCCTGTTTGTCCGAGGCAAGCGACATGTGCCAGATATTCGGATTACATGCATCGAACCAGCCACTCACGGATCCGATCATGGTCTATCATGATTTGCGTTCATCTAATTGAATACAGTTGGCAATAAACCTTATGTTTGCTGCCACATTCACACATGCAAGAGTCCAAAAGATTAAGGATAGAATTCCAAAGGTATTCGGGAAGGATTGTAGATCTAATGCCAACGAGGTAAACGTAGTGGCTAGGATGACAAGGAGTACATTGAACGCTACAGAGTATAGAATCACCTTGGTTTCCATAGAAAAAATCTTGTTCTACCCGTTTGTGAAAAATTATTAACCCTCTGTGAAATCGAAGAAAAAAAATAGCTGCGATCTGTTATGCTTGCTGGTAAACGCAAAGCAAGTCCAGTGGAAACCGAGGAGCTTAGGAACACCAAGGTTGCTGATGAGTTGATTAAGGACCGTAGACCGCTTACTGCGGAACAACTCAAAACCAATTGCCAATTTGCCAAAGATGCTCCCATGGACTCTGTGTCCTCCTTGAGAAAGAGTACGGCCTATATTCATAGTGGTCGCTCTAATGATTCCAAGGAACAGTCTGACATGTTGGGTGAGGGAGGTGAGCTTAACCGACAGTTTATGAGTAAGGACTGGGTGAGCAAGTTTAGGCGTCTATTTCAAGACAAAACGCCGCAACAGAGAGTGAAGCAGTGGCAAAGGGTGGCTAGCTCTGTTAGGACCTATAAGATTTCAGCGGACCTTACGATGGACGAAAATGATCAAATGTTGAAGACCATGTACATGCTTCTCTGTGTTGGTTATGAGACAGACGAGGACCGCATGAAGCGCGCGGGTGTTATTTTCCCCCTAGGTCCCCAATTTGAAACATATCAAAAGACAATGGCAGCACAGTTTGCATATCTTCAACGAAACCTCTTGGCAGGTGATATGCTTAATCCGGATTCATCCACTGGTCGACAGCGCTCCAAGATGTTGAGTCACATGAGTCAAATGTTTTACGGTATGCAAAAGTTGTCCTGTGCACTTCAGTTTACACGGTATGTCGGGGACTCTGCGATCCAGACGGTACAAAATGTCGATAGTACGTACATGCTTGGACCGCTAAGGCCAAACCCGACTGACAAACGAATGATTCTACTGAAGTTTTATTATGACAAGGCGTTTCAACTTAGCTTACGACGTGATGGAGACGGTCTATTTCGAGAAAAGGTTACGGATGAAGGTCAGCGCACCTTTGCGTACGTTCCATACATGAAGATTGAGGAGTTTGTATTTGGTGCATTGTATCCAGCATCACAACATCAATACTGGATCTCCTTGCTTATTTCCTCTGGTATGGCAAAGGCCATGATTGACACATTGACAAAGCTTTATACAGAGGAGTTGCCCAAGTTGGTCACGGATCGCAATGTGCGTTCGTTTCGCAATGGTCTTTATTATACCGAATACAATGACCCAGAGACGGAGAGAAAAAGGGAGATATTTTTGACCTATGAGCCTAGGACACCTGAGGAGCGCAAGAAGGGTTATCGGGACATTACAGACCTGGAAACCGCACCACAGGCCTATGCGTACTTTGACATGGATTTTCGAGAGGACTTAATGCGTGCCGAGAAGATTCAAGGTGCAATTGCCCGCCGAGCGGCGAATTTGAGTCCAAATATGAAGTACACGTATTTCGATGTCAATCTAGGTCCTTTTAGGAAGATCTTGAGGTCCCAGAATCTCGTTGGTGAAACGGCAAGTCTTTTGTGCTGTATGATCGGCCGATCCCTCCGACGTCAAGACGTACACGACCACTGGCAGAAACTACCTATTCTTTATGGACTTCCCGGCACGGGAAAGTCTGTTCTTTTGGCTCTTATTGCCAAATTGTTTCCCTTGCACAAAGTAGGCATTCTCGGTAACCAACCAGAGAAGAATTTCCCCCTTATGGGCCTAGATGACAAAGATGTGGTGTTTATGCTTGATATCAGTAAGGACTTTGGTCTTAACCAGCAAGATATGCTCCAAATGATTACTTGTGAGCGTGTCGCTGTTAACGTGAAAAATAAGGGTAAGATCACATTGAAATGGGACAAGGCTATGTGGATGGCGGCAAATGAGCTTCCTTACTCAACCAGTGCGTCACAAGGTTGGTCGAGACGTATCATGGTGTTTTTCATGAGGTATTTTGTCCACGAGAAGGACCTGGAGCTCCCGGCCAAACTGGAGGCCATGATTGATAAGCTCCTGTATGTGTTCAATTGTTCTTATATGGATTGGTTGAACAAAATTGGCCCCAAAAGGGACATTAAGGAATTTATTCCACCTGATATGCGCGAACAAGAGGAACGCCTGTTGACCGAAACAAACCCTGTGTTGACCTTTCTCAACGAAGCGTATGATATTTCACAAGTGGAGGAAAAGGAATTTAACGACCGAGGGGACAAAGAAATCCCCTTTATCTACTTGAGAGACTTTCAACGCGATTTCCGCTTTTGGCTCAAGGACAACCTCATCAAAGCCAAGCCACCCAAGAAAACTGAGATTGAAACCATTTTCAAAAAACGCGGCATTTTCATGAACACATCAAACAATCAGATACGCGCGTGGGGAGTCAGCAGGAAAGAAAACTCGGCAGAATAATTTTGTTTAAAGCGAATCCAGGGTCAAGAAAAAAAGAATGAGTACGGAATCGAAGAACTATGAGGACCATGTGGCCATGGTGATCCCGACGCATGTGAAGCAACTTGGTCGTAATGTGTACACGCTTACCATGATGTTAAGGGTTCACCAGGATCACACATTGGACTTTTTCATCAAGGCCACCTATAAGGACCAGCTCACCATTCAAATCAACGATGACATTATGAACAATTGCTTCCGTGTGAAGATTGAGCCTGTATCGACGAAAAAGGCAAAGAATAAGATTGTTAGGGAGTACAATTTCTCATTGGAGCCCTTTGACACCCCGCTTAAGCTGTTCCATGCGATTTCAAATGGGAAACACAAGTTTTACTTCATTCAGAGTGACAAATTCGACAAGAAGAAGCAGGTTGTCTCAGTAGAATGTAATGGTGATGCCGTCCAGAGAACTGCGACATTCAAGGTGACCTTGGCGGACAAGGGTTCCCAGGAGTACGATGCACCCCCAGAACTCATTGGGTGTGTCGCAGATCATCATAATCGAATGAAGGGAACAACAAAGTGGAAGTGGTCAAAGGGTTGTGAGATGAAAAACGCATAAAGCGAAGCTAAGCTTGAATTTCATTTGATAATAATTTTACCCACTGGAGTTCTCGGTCCACCTATGTGTCCATGAATAACAAAACATGTCGATTGTGGAATTTCGTAAGAAAGCGACTGAGTTGATCGTGGATGCTATGCTGAAGACCCATACGGGTTTACAAGGTGGTGAAGCTGAAGCAAACAAGATTCTTGAAGGTTTTCGGAATCGATGGATTAAGATGTGCCTTGTCCACAAGGTGTACCTCAGAACAACATTTTATGATTTTATGCGGTATCGAAACGACTCTAGCTATTTGACTGAGACGGATCTTCAGCAAATTGTGTCGCGTAAGATGGCCTTTGTGAGCCATTTGCAGACCATTGATAGTTTTCGAAAGTGGGATAACATTAAGGAGGATTGTAAGATTCTTATTTTGACCCTGCAACTTCCCGATCTTTTGAGTGAACTCCTCGACGAGGAGAAGGATCCTGTGTCAGACTTTTATGACCAAGAGGTCACGAAGATCTATATGGGCCAATTTGACCCAGATGACGAGAAGAATGAAGTCCCCGTGGAACAATTCATATCGTTGGAGAGTATCCTAGTGGACCTCGATGATGATGATGATGATGACGACGACGATGATGACGGCGAAGAGCTTGTGGACGAAAGCTATGTAGAACCAACGTCCAATTTGATTTGATCATTTTCGATAAACATGGAAGATTCGAGTATAGAGTGACAAGGTCATTCCGCCTGACACATGCCAACCGACATGCAACCAATCCGGGAGAGACAATGTAGGATCGTGCTTCTTGTACTCTACGGTGACATTGTACAACGTGAGCGCTATGATTGTTGCGACAACAATGGCCACAATGGGCTTCCAGGTCAACTCGCGGGACCAAGGGGCACCTGTGCCAATCGAAAACAACAACCAGAAACCAAACACGATAAAATACTTCCAGGAATTAATCTCTGCAAATAGAACAACAATGATACAGCTGATGACCATGACCAGTACAATTGCGTTTGAGATGAGCTGTCGTCTCATATATTGAAGTCCGCCTACATCTCGCGTTGAATTCTTAATCTGTGAGAGATGGAACTTTGAAAAATTGAACACCGTGTAACACATGGCGTAAAGGGCTATAAAGAGATCCAATGTCAACAAATCTGTCCTTTGTCCATCATGTGCCAACTCATCTGTCACGCAGTGACCAATGTCGTAACAAATGTGCATCGAGGTGGACAAGGTCATCAAGCTGAAATAGAGCGCTGAAAGGTCATAAAGCTTATAAATCAACGAAAGCAAAAACGGTACTAAGTAGACCACATTGGTGATTGTCATGAACCATTCGACAGTGGAAATCATATTCTTTTATCAATCTTTTTCGTCTTTTTGTGGTTTTTCTGGCACGCGGATAAACACTGTTCGTTGTCGAAGACGTTTTCGGATAAATTGTGCAACTAGTGCAACTAGGAGAACTAGTCCACATATCATAACACCTATACTCATAAGTAAACCCAATAACTCTTCGTACTTGTCTTGTAGTCCTTGAATTTCATCGAGTAAATCTGAATTCTTGGGTTCCACTTTGTCCAGCAGATTTTCCAAACGACCCTTGAGCTCCAGTAATTCGTCTCTCATTTCTTTCTTTCTTTTATATCAGTTTATATCATGTCCAAACGTGTGATCATCAAGGGGTACAAGGGTCTCCCGGTGAACAAGGAAAACCGACGTCACCTGAGAGACTGGTTGACCAAGGTCTACCCGAGTGGACCGTTTGTCACGTACGACTATGACAAGATGGTGAAAGAGATTGAACACGCTGCCCTTGGTCCATCTGAGGTTCCTAATCTTCCTAATATCAACGTGGACACCTTTGACCAACAGAGTCCACTTGACGCAGTGCTGGAAGAGTTGGATATCTTTGTGTTTGAGCTCAAACAAAGACAGTCCCATGTGGAAGACATATCAGCAACGCATTCGTAAATATCATTCACTTTTACGTCAACTGGAACCCAATATGAATCCTCTATATTCATCTATGATACCGAACGCATATATCGATCTCGCTCGACGACCGAAAGTTGATCATCCGCCCAAGCATAGTGAGTCGACACAGAGTCAAGAAGGCAATCAACTTCTTCGTTCTGCCATTCATACTCGTCATTATCACATTCTGTCTCTGATTTTCCAACCTCCACACAGAGAACCAAGATCACCATTTGGACAATGATTGCCCATGAGAACCCTTTGTACAGTAGAACTACTCTTGATAGTAGAGTTATGGCGATAAAGGTGTTCATGTCGGTTATGAGGCAAAAGGTCACAAATGTCACTCCGGGAAACCCTTGTAAAAGTAGAACCAACAATATAAATACCTCCTTTTGGCTTATCTTTTCATCGTCGTCCATATCGCATAAATTTTGTAACCATGTCCGCCAAGAAGCGACGTGGGCGCAAGGTTGTCGATTACACACATATCCCACTTAAGTGGGATAAAGCTTATTTGACATGCTCATTAGAATATTGGGCCACATGGGAAGACGGTCGCTATGTGTATCACACTGAGAAACCTAAGAAGTACAGTGGTCCTTTACAACATGTTCGTCGTCGAATGTTCATGGTCAAAGCGAATCCCTACATGTGGAAACGGTACAACCTGTCCACCAAGGACATCCAGACGTCCTTGCAACCCAATCACAAGCTGTACAAACGCATTACCTCCATGGAAAACATTCGTACCCTGTTGATGACTCATCCTCTTTGGATCTTGAACAGCATTGCAAATAAGACCATTGAGGTGAATCCAACAAGCCGACAATGCACCTGCAAATGGATTTTACAAAACCGATCGAAAACGTTGTCGCCAGTGATCGAGTGGACCCAGGAAAACCTGTTCAAACCAAGTGCCAAAGGTTCAAACTTGTCACATGCGGACAACGAGTATGTTCCATTGCAACCGTTGGTTCGTGTGTCCACCCAAGAATACCAGTTGATCTGTAAGATACTGGGTTCTCGACGAGGTGATAAGGTCTCCAGTCTTTACAAGTGGAACGATTGTACGTACTTACCCGAGTATATTAAGGAAGATAGGGTATTTATGACACGAGTGGTGACCTCGGCATCCTGGAAGGCCCTGGGTAACCTTATTCCCGAACAAAATCCCATCAACTTTGTGAAACCCATTCACGTCAAAGGATCGAAATACATTCCCACATTAGAAGGGTGCTTCATGACCGCATCTTAATAATAAAAAAATATGTCATCCTGGCAAAACCATGTGTTTCTGTTCATTTTCATTTGTCTGTGTGCAACCACGGTGTACTCGATGTTGCAGCTATCGGAAATGAAGCAAATTCAAGATGTGTCCGTTCGTCAGTCGAGAGAAATGATGGAACAAGCAACCAGGGACATCGTAGAGTCCAATAACACCAGAGACCCCTATGACATGATTGATTCAGCTTTGCGTGCCAAAACGTCCTTGAACCACCTAGTTGTCCAGTTCAACGGGGTGAGCCGGGCGGCGAGGGCTCTAGGTGTCAAGGAATCCTATTTTACCAAGCTCATCGATGAGTCCGATCAACGCGTGAACACCTCTCGCAACATGCTTATCAATGCACTTCGTGAACAAGATCCCTCGTATGAGCCGCATCCCTTATATGTTGAACAATAAATCCTTCAACATGAGATCAATTTGTCTTTTCTTCCTCTTCAACCTTATCCACCTTTTCCACCTTCTTGTCAGTCGATCCATACCCCTTTGCCCCCCGATCCGTCGGGGGAAGCTTATGAAAGTCTTCCAGCGAAATCTCCATAAATCCACCATAGGTTTCGTATTCCTGAACGATAATCTGGCACACAGCCTTATTGGGCATAAACGTCAATGGCGTGGAACCGGTGTTGTGTACAACAATACCGATCTTTCCTCGATAACCTGCATCAATCACACCACACTTTGTGTTCAACTTGGTTTTGTAACCCACACTGGACCGATCGTGTACCTTGGCGTACAAGTCGCTTCGATAGCACGCCCATCCAACGTCTGTCTCAATCACGGCAATCTCCCCAGCTTCAATCGTAACTGTCTCAGTGGGGTGAATATCCCAACCGGCATCCCATTTTTTCTTATGGGGCAATGTGGCTTTGTCGGAGAAGCGAACCCACTGAAAATAACCAAGTGGAAAATCGTCGGTATTTTTGTTCATAATTTGAAACGTGGTCATTTTTGAATACTCCATATTAGACAGATTCAAATGAGATCGCTCAAATGTAGTCTCAAAATCTAAAACGTAGTTCCGAAGTGCCTCCCTTAAATGCTATCGCTCAAATGTAGTCCCGAAGTGCCTTGTTCCACCTAGGATCAAAAAGTCCACTTTGAATAATTTTTGGACGACTTTCAAGCCACGATTTCAGTAAAATACGTTTTTTCACAATATTACGCTTGTACCACTTGAATTTTGGATGATCCCACATAATCTTCCTTAAGCCTAATCGTCTGGACATGTGTTTCCCAACTTTCCTATGTCCCACTCGGTGAGCAAATAGAAATAAGCGCATTTGCAACACAGGGGACAAATGCTTATCGTGATCACCAAGGCAAATCATGACAACCTCCTTCTTACGATCCTCATCCAACAAGAAATCCACATGTTGCACGGTCAACCTAGCTCCATAGGTGAACAAGAGTGCCAGACGCTTCATGTAATGTGTCACTGCGACATTACGAGAAATAAGCTTCCATAAACTATTCTTCAAACTAGACGGAAAGTTCGGATCAGCACCCAATTTCAACAAGGTTTCCACAGTCTGCACGGGCTTACGCTTGATTGCATAAATGAGAACCGTATTTCCAAATCGATCCACATGATTCACATTCACACCACATTCATCGTGCAAATACTGAATCACTGAATGATGGGTTGCATCAAATAGGCACGTTCGGTTGTCTCGGTCCATATGGTCCACCTGTGCACCATGGGTCACCAAGATCTTCACGTGTAACAAGGCCTTATGACGCAGCTTACATGCCTTAAATAAGATTGTTTTTCCTACGATATTCTCTTCTTCTAAATTCTCCCATAACCCCACCATGTGAGAAAACAAATTAAACTTACCGAATATGTGCTTACCCTTCAATTGATTGACTCTGATATACCGATGAGCGAAATGTTCCAATAATTCGTGTCGAACCAATTGTTCCCATTGAGGGTCAATGAGTTGCATGAGTAACGTTCGATTTGGGTCATCCGTACCCGCTTGTTCGATTTCAGTATGATTGGTTCCAAGAATTACCTTGGCACGAGGAAAGTCACGGTCACATATGGCAACTAAGAAGTCCTGTAACATACAACGCTTTTTATTTTAGAAATTCCTTCAACTTATGTGTGTCTCTCTGTTTGATAAAGGCATCCGACTCATCACGATTGTAAACTTTGGTACATGTGGCTTCATCGTCTCCCCATTCGATATGCATGACCGCTTCGAGTTCATTGTCACTTCGGAGACGATGGTCCACCCTGAGAACACTGGTCAACTTTTTTCCACTCTTGGTCACTCCGCGTGTTATAATCCAATTAATTGTGAATGTACTGGTCTTTTCGTCCCATGTGGACAAGGATTCACAGTCACCAAAGCCCTTGGCGTCGTCAGGATGATGTTGTATATTTTTGGGATTTGCATTCAAAACATGGTTATACGACATGTTTTTCACCGGAATCTTCGGGAATCGCTTCAGGACTTCTAACCGAACGAAAAGTTTAGCCTTCATCGTCAGCTTAGGGATCTTATTGGGTACATCGAACATCATGAGCATAAAATGCTCATCAACATGATCAATAATGCGAACCTCGTACCACTTTCGACCCATGATCTTCATCACTTCCTTTTGAGAAGTTGATTTCTCGCGGTCGAGCTTCCAGTACCCAGTAATCATTTTGTTTATAACCAATATACCAGTAAATAAAAAATAATGAGTGTGTATTCGCCGGATCAAATTGCTATGCGTTTTTCAAAATACTTCAACACATTTATTGAGCAATACCAGGACGATGAGGCGGACCAGGTTCTCTCAAACCTACTCCCAAAATACGGTGAACTCTCTGATATCAATATCTGTTCCGATCAAGTCGATGACTCTTATATTCAAACGGTTTCCAAGCCTTATACTCTGTGGGTTGCGTACCGAAAGAAACGAAGGAAGTCCATTGTTGTTGGGTTTGCCATTCTCTCTCATCACTTCGATCGGAACAAGTCCTCCATGTACTCCCTAGGGGACCCTATGTTGAAAAAGCTTCACTTGTCTGAATTGTCGGTCCTTTGTTCCAATGGTGGCGTTGGTTCCCTATTGTTACTCATTGCTCTTTCGGCCAATCCAGAAGGAACGATTCTCGAGGTTGGATATGACCCAGAAGTTGAACCAAGAGTGTTCTCGAAATCTGCATACAACTTGTACAGCAAGTTTGAGTTTGTGCCCATGACGACCATCAAACATAGGACAGAATCAGGAAAGAATCGATTATTTATGATTAAGACTGGTGGTGTGAATGAGGAATATATCCAACGCATTACATCCAAGGTTCACAAGCGCCGTAGGGCACCCATAGTGTATACGAAGACACATGTCTTTCGCCATCTCTAATAACTAGCACAGGTGACCGCATGTCCACAAGGAATTACCTCATTCACGAAGAGATGATAGGTGAACCGTTTGATCTCGAATCTTGAAGAATGTTGACAAAAGAAGATAGGCACACAGATTTTCGAAGCTTTCAGGGACTTAAAAGGCGACCCACAAGCCTTGGATGAACAGGTCAACATAATCCACCTTTGACCCTTCTGCTTCTTCGTATCCTTATGGGGGATCGAAAGGACAATATTGGACGTTGGGTCAATATGGTCCCCCAAGGTGTACTGTAGCAACCTATGATTCACATGATCCTTTGGATACTCTAGACGATACGAAATCTTCATTTCTTCTGCAGCAGCCTTCAACAACATCTCTTGACCAATCGAACGGACATTGATGTACACAGGGTTCTTTCCATCATTCAACATCGTGATGGTATGAATTAGTGTCGAAACGGACTCTGCAGTGCTAGGGAACACTTGGTCCAACTTGGCGTATGTGTCATCAATGTACATTCGATCAATTTCCATTCCTTGTAGCACTTGTAATGGAACGTCACTTTTGTACTCGAAACGGAAATCGCCAGTATAAAGCACAATTTGATCCTCTGCTGCAAACACAAACATCACTGCGCCGATACAGTGTCGCGTGGGTAGTGCCATGATCGATGCACCTCCATATGTGACCCATTGATTGGGAAGTATAGCTGTGAGACCTGTGATGTCTGGGTATTTCAGTTTGACTAAATTCGCAGTGTCCTCTGAGGCAATAATGACACCATGGGTCTCCTGTCTCCATGCGTTGCTTAAGCTCATCATATGGTCACGGTGGGCATGGGTGAGCAAGTACACCTTGGTGTTCTTGTCTTTCTTGGCACCCTTGAAACGATCGATGGTAAATCCATACTTTATCAGAAGTGGATCAATTTTCTCACACATATCCGGTTTTTCTTTACTAGCTTGCTTCGCCAGTATTAACAAAATGATACAGGAGGCGAAACAATGGATTGGCAAGCAGCTTGGTCATCAATTTGTCACACCATACTGGAACTACTATAAGCCTACGTTTATCAAGGCAAAGTATGGATTGTACTTTGCGATTATTGTGTCGGTCCTAGCTGTTCTAAGTGTTCTATGGAGCCACATGTCCCTCTCGAAACAAGTGCAGGAATTATCAAGTCCAAGGGAAACCCAGTATGTCGAGGTTGTCAATGAACATGGAAATATTTTAGGTGTTGCAGAACTTGTTGAGAAATAGCACGGACAAAAATAAAAAAGAAGATGGCATTTAACTTTCCTGATCGACCACTTCGCACATTTGCGGGTGAGTTTGGCGCGTGGTTAGTGAAGCGACTACAGCCACCTGTGGTACCTGTGGACAACAATGTGAATCTGGCGCTCTATCAAGATCCGGCAACCTTTGGTGTCTTTCTTCGCCATCTGAGGGGATATGCAAAACTCGGTGACGCGTACTTCAATCGAGTCAATGTGGACCAAATGTCCCAAAGACTCCTCGTTGTTCTATTTGACAAGGAAAGCGAGGGTTATTTCTCTACGGTGCGCATTTTGGATCGTCAGAAACTTTGGACCGCTTGGTACACTAGGACGTACCGTGTCCCCGAGCCCGCCGATCAAGTCGCTGCCGAGACGGAGTATAAGGAACGCATTGCCACTGGAAAACGAGAACGTTCCATGGAACAAATTTTGAACTCGATTCGTTTTAGGCGTGCCAATGGAGGTTATCGGCAACTACTGAACCGAGTACGAGGACGCAACGTAGATGCAGCGTGGGCACCTATTGTAGATGCTTTCTTGTCAGTGTACGAGCCCTACCAGCGAACCTTGAGTAACCCGAATGACTTCGATTCTACCATTTATATTTCAAAGCCTAATGCCAATGTGACAAATAAGGCGAGTATCGGTAAGCAACTGAAGATTATTCGTGACCAGACCTCCAGGCATCGCTCTGAGATGGTATTTCTCATGAGTCTTCTGAAAACCCTAGTTGGTCCTAATCAACTTAGTAACGCTCAGAGAATCCGAACTGTTGTCAATCAGATTACAACTCAAATGAGAAATGTTCTGGAAGAGGCACCCAATGCACTCCCGAACAACCCAGCTGCCATTGGCGCTGCAGTGGACGCTGCTCCAGGTTACGACAATGGTGCAGGCATTCCACCCCTGCCACCTCTTCGCCAAAATCAAAACAATGCGCTTGAACCCGCTCTATTACCAAACAATTTACCAGATGATTTAGTTGAAGATCCATTGGCAGATTTTGAATTTTGACCGCAATGACCCGTTTGCAAATCTATAAAAAACCTTATTGGTCGAGCATAAATGAGTCATCTAGGGCAGCCGCGTCGACCGAGGACCCCAAGGGGGACTTGCCTGGATGGATGTCCGGGGGCGAATAGGTCTCCGCGTGCACCGGAGTTGAATAGGTCTCCGAGTTCACTTGAGTTGCTGTTTCCCTCTTGTTCATTTGATGAACAAATGACCCCAACATCATGATAATGAGAATAAAGGCAATGGCAAGCAATCCCCATGTGTAATCAGTTTCAATGTGTAGTAAAACCATGCTTAAAGAAAAAATATGAATCTATTGGAAATTGAATTCCACTTGGGGCTTGCACACAGCGAAGGCACGCAGTGGATAGATGAATTTTTGAACGAAAAGGAATTTATGGCAAATTTGGACAGTTATAGTATCAGCGCATTGGATGAAAAACGATTTGATGTATTCTTGTACCTTATGAAATTCTATGACACCAGGTATTCCTGGATCACCCCGATGGACTATGCGGTACTTAAGAATGATCTGGAAATGCAAACCTATCTGGAATCCGTGAATGTGGTTTCTCGAATACTGACGCCTGCGACGATAGACGAGGAAGCCAAAAGTACACCAGAAACGCAGATAGGATCACAATCCCCACAAATAACCCTATGTTGACCTGGGTTTCTCTTGTGGTCAATTTCGCCAATATCGATTCCTTTGTCGACAAAATCTTGCCTATACGAAGCGGGGCATCTGGGTCCACCAAGGCCGGATCTAGGCTGTCCGGGTTCTCCATGAAGTCTACGATCAACTCATGTCTATATCGGACACCATTACACAACGTTTCTCCATCGGGATCCAGTTCACCATTTTTGTAAATCAATTCTAAATTCTCAAAGCATCGATCCTTTTGACATATGCGAGCATCGATGGGCAAATAGTCTCGATCCACATCGAATGCATGGGCAACATGGTTAAGACAGATGTCACGCCATGACTTGGGGTACTGTTCTCTTAGGGCATTCAAGGTCCTCAAGCCTCCACAACCCTTCCTGGTTGGATCCTCGTCACAGTAGTCCTTGTACACAAAGTTGTTCACATGGAGACGTTTTTCATACACGTCATTTCCCGAAATCACGGTGAAATTTCGATCCTTATGTTGAAGTCCGACTAGATAATGGGACCAAGGTTGTATAGGTACCAATCGTATATGTGAGATGTGCTTATCGTCAAATCGAATTCGTTCGTGCTTTTTCGAATAAGGGTCCACTGTGTCCCATAGGTAGACACTGGTGGACAATCGATCTACTATATTCGGGTACATGATAAAATGCTCCTTGTTGAAACCATAGAAATGAACGGACATGTGTGGCGGGATAACAATAGACTCCATGGTAGATCCAATACCCAAGTCCTTAAAGTCGATCTTGTTGAACTTGTCGACAAAGGTCTGCTGTTCCCCATTTTTGAACAAGGGGAACCTTAGGGCTCCTTGGCAATTTGCGTCCTTCCAGATGGATACAGCTGGCTCGCGCAAGTTGGGTAAATTGGCATCCAACTCTTCCTTGAAAACATTGAAACAAGACATTTTTATTTCCCGAATAAAATTCAACAACTCTGTTGTGCTTATTTTTAGATTGGGACATGGTTTTACATTGACCATATCGATCGAATGACAAATATGGGCGCATAGCTGCACTTGGATGACCTGGAAAACCGATTTGGATTCATACGATGGATGCTCTTGGAGACACGTTCCAACTCAGCATGCTTGACCCAACTTTGACGAACCTTGTTTTCGGATCCTCCATGTTTGTAAAATTCATCCAGGTCTCTTTTGAGTACCTTTGACGCCTCGGTTAATTCTTCTCTTGCCAGTGAAAGTGCACCATTGAGTACACCCATGTACGATTGACGCTTATAACGATCTTGATTGTTGTTCACCACGGTTGTGGTAAAATGATCTCGCGTGAATTTGAACCTTGGCATAATTTTTCTTAAACGAGTACACAGAGGACATTCGATAAACTAGCGAGAATTATTCCAATGGCGGAAGAAAAGGTGGAAAGTAAGACCTATGTGTCCAAGTCGTACTATGACACCAAGACCACCGGTGAGATCCTAAGTCTACATAACGACAAAGGAGTTCCTATGAACCGATTTATCGTTCTTATCACATCTTATACGAAAAGTGAGATCAAAAAGGGAATCAAAAATCTGCGATGTCCCTGTGGCAGAGATACATATGGTCGTGGTATTTGGTTCAGACCAGTAGGTTACGGCAATAACAATGTCTTCGAGGTCTCCCCGGTAGCCCATTGTCGCATTGAATGCGTGATGCGCACTGCGCATGAGCAACCCAATTGCCACCAGTCACTCTCCTTGTTTAATATGTTCTACGCAAACATTATCGATGTCACCAAGTTGATCATTGCACCACCTCGGTGTATTTTGCACATTAAGGGAGCTTGTACCCTTAGTCAATACCATGACAAAATTGACAAGCGGTCCGTCATGCAGGTCCGTCATGATCGAAATGTACGTTTCTCCACAGGTAAGGTATTCATCCAAGAGACAACCAAAAAAGGCTTGGTGCCCGAGGACCCCTCGGTCAACACAAAGGACTCGAACATCATGAGGATTGGGTTTACCAAGAAATCCAAGAAGGATAAGAAGCCTATTCTCCTCGTAGAAGATGATGTATTTGGTGGTGAACTTTTTGACGATGTCACCATGCTCTAACAAACGAATCAAAAAATTCATGTCCACCGAGGAAAATTCGGAGGCATGGTCCTCCTTGGGTGACCTTCCCGCCT
>JAGYYQ010000056.1:0-17657 GCA_021440005.1 Euplotes weissei
GGGCGAGTTTGTAGGGTGTCCAGCCCGAACAGGGACAGTGGTCGTGTTTGTTCTGACAGATTCAGTGTGGAAGTAGTCTTGGAAGTGACCAGCGGAATTGGTCTCATTCATGTTCACAAACTCTGGGATCACATCGTTAAGCAGGTTCTTGTACTCAATAAGGCTCGACCGCTGAGTGAACCAGCCGGGATAGTTCACTTCCTGTGAAAACCTGTTGGTGCTGGCTAGGCATATCCCCACCCGCTCATAAAGCGACGAATACACCTGTATGCTGCGCTTCCTGCCGTCAAAGAAGGTCTTGGATGACGGCCAGATGTTGGTATTCCATTGGGCGGTAACCGTCCCGCACCAGAGCAGGCATACTAAAAATGGTATTACCCCTATTGGTCGCATCGTTACCCCCTTTAGTTGCCCATCATGTCAATGCGCGGGACATGGCGGAAGTCGAGGATCAAGCATATCTCGCCCGCCGTGAGCTTGAAGTACCATAGCGGGATATAGATTGTGGCCTGACCGGATCCATCCACGGCATCTCCCGGCCATGCCCCCATTTCAAGCGTGTTACCCGCGCTAGTCCCGCGCACCACCTTGAGGTATATGAATTCATCATCGCCGGGGGTCAGGTCTGCATCAAAGTCCTCCCCGCCAGCGCCAGGATCGACCTCTTCCCACACCCCGGCCAGGCCTATCAGCTTGTTGTTGCTCCCGATGGCGTTGGACCCACGCACGCGCACGGTGGTCGCCGTCACGTTGTACAGGTCATACGGGGCAGGATAGTGCCCCACAACGGCCAAGGTGGACGGTGCGCACGCCTCGCCCCCGGTTCCCGTGCCCGGCCCAGCGGGATAGTTGGTTCCGCCCGTAAGATCCTCAAGCCCCTCGTAGTCCCGGTGATCCATCTGCAACTCATCCCAGTGTTCATCGGAAACCTCACGCTCATCCCCATGCTCGCGCTCGTCCTCGGAAGAATCGTTAATCTCAAGGATGGCGTCCTCGGAATCGAGAACCTTGTCCTCTACATTCTGGAACCTGTCGCGTAGGCGCTCCTCAATGTCGCGAGCAGCCTGCTGCATGAACTCTTCATTGGTGCGCCCACCAAGTTCTGGCACAGATCCGCCCAGTTGCGGCTTGAGGGTGAACCCCCGCTCCTGTCGAAACTCCTCGTCCGTGCGGTCACCAAGTTCTGGCTTGGGTCTAAATGAGGCCATGCCCCTCCTTACGGCGGTGAGGCCACTGGTTCTGTGGTCCACGCCTGCGTGCTGATCCATGTATCGTAGTACGACTGGAACACCAGGAATCCATTGGCGAGCCTCATGGTCCGTATACCGTTGCGCATGGTCGTCTTGGTTGGGCGAGCGGCCTGATGTGACTGGGCCTCTGTGAAGGTGTCATCCAACTTGGTAACTCGGTCAAACTGCGTCCACCTGTATCGGTCTGTGCCGGGATCTCCCCCGATGTGAGACGTTTGCAACACACTCATCCTCTTGGTCTGCTCGGTGGAAACGTAGGAGTCAATGGCAATCGTGAAGTCGGTGTCAATCAGGTTGGCAATGATGTCGGCTGACCCATTCTTGTGATACCTCGTACGCACCGTGTTCACAACATAACCACTCGATGCTATGTTCCACTTGGCGGCATTCGTATAGTTATCGATCAGCTTGGCCTGTGTCCTGACCGCCGCGATGCGATCCTCGCTTACCAAGAACCATGTAAACGTCAGCGAAGCGTCCTTGCGCCTGACATTGTTCTGCTGCACAACCTCTATTGGGGCAGTAACCGACCCCGCCCCCACTGGCCCGTCATCATAGTCATCGGTCTTGAGTTGGTTGACGCGAACCACCAACTCCCCGCCCTGGACGCTGGCCGAAATGTTCTGAATCACGTACTCCGACTCAGCGGCGATGGATGACGAAACAATGGTCTCAACGCTGTCTGAGTCCACGCCCCGAATCTCGGTCAACTTCGTGGTGCCAACCCCGCTGTTGTTGAATCCGGCCTTGTCGCCCAACCCTGTCTGCTTGAGGTTGCCAGAGTTATACGCATTAAAGTCAGGGTCCACGAATCTGCACACGAAGTTAGCCACATTCTCGGACGTGTGGTTGAACTGCCTATCCACGAGTTGCCACACCTGATTGTCAGCGTTGTCGTCGGCCTCGGTCTCAAGGTTGGCGTCGGTGATATATTTCGCGTCACCATCATCCATGAGCACGTCGTTGCTGCCCGATGTCACGTTTTCGTATGTCAGTGTCAGAACCTCGCGGCTGGCGTTCCACGAGTGGGCGTCGTTCTCCTCGTTCACCTTCACCGTCTCGCGCTGTATCCTTGGCGGTACAGCCTGTAGCAGAACCAGCGTAGCCGCCTGATCCGCGCCAGTGGTCAGGTCGTGCACCTTGCGCAGCGTCTGGCGGATGGTAACCGTGCGGTCTGCCTGCTTCTGTGGCTCGCTGGTGACGTGCGAGAACGTACCCGTCATGGTCTGCCCATCCACCTCTGGATCGGTGTACGAGGCAACGCCGTTCAGGGTCGTGAAAAGTGTGTCGGCGGCTGTGTCCAGAAGATATCGCCACTCCCTGACGATCGTATAAGCCCCAACCTGCGGGTCTCCCCGCTCGGACACCAGCACCGCGTCACCCTCTGCCGTGTCGCTTGTGGTGCGCGTGAGCGTCTGCCGTAGGGTTACCGTTTTGTCGTCCTGCGCGATGGACTGAACGCGAGAGTTGGCCCAAGTTCCAGCGTACACCTGCCCCTCTGCCAGCGGTCCGCTGTAAGACTCGACTGCGTTTAGGGAGACAATGAGCGTATCTGCGCTGGTCTCGATAATGTAGCGCCACTCGCGAACCAATTGTGCGCCAGCCTCGTCACTGTCCGGATCGCCGTTATACGAAACAAACCTCGCATCCCCCTCGTCGGTGTCCGCAGAGGAGAGCGTGAGCGTCTGGCGAATGGTGTCGGAGTTGTCCTGCTGGCGAACAGACTCGACCTCGCTATTCACCCACGTTCCGGCGTATGTTACCCCGTATGCCTGCGGACCCGAATAAGACCCCACGGTTCTCAGGAGCGTTAACGAGTCCTCGCTGTTGGCCGGATTGACGTGCGTCCACTCGCGAATGAGTCGCGTGCCCGGGATCGTGGAGTCGGGGTCGAATGCATGGTTGCGCACCAAGCGGGCGTGTCCCTCTGCTGGAAGGTTCGGAGTAACCTCCCCGCTGTATTCAACAACCTTAACCAGTGTTTGCCGTATTGTGCCTTGCCTTAACGCATCTTCACGTCCGCTCACATCGCTTACGACGAACGTCCCGGTATATTCCTGTACCGTCCCCTCTTTCCCGCTGGCGTCAGGATCTGTAACCGTAGCGGTCGCCAGCAGGGCGACGTAGATGGACTCCATCTGTGAGGCGTCCTGAAACGGCCACTCCCTGACCAGCCGGAATCCCTGCGCTGCCGGATCTCCGTCCGTTGAGACCAGCCTGGCGTCTGTTTCACCTGTTCCGCTCAATAATTTTGTCACTAAACACCCGCCCTTCTGGCTTCTGCCGCCCGACGCCTACCATTGGATCTTCGCCTGATCAAGTATACTCCTGAAATCTTCATTTTCTAAGCACTATAATGATTGAACGCGCCTACCGCGTTGTCCACGTACACTGCCCGTATCCTCAAATTGGTGCTCATATCCGTCAACCTGAACCGCATCCGACGCACCTTGACCGTCCCGATGTGCTGCTCAACGTCTACCGAGACAATGCTGTATTGCCCCTCACTGTCCTCGACGCTTACCGTCTCTTCGTCCGACCAGTCGTTTTCCTCGCCCTTGATCTGAATGTCAAACGATTGGTCTGCTAGCGGTGATGATGCGTTCTGTATGGCAAAGTGCAGGCGTGTTGGCTGGAACGGGGAATAGTCGGCCTGATGTAGATCGGGTGATACATATCGGAATCCCGTGGTGGTGTAATCGTAGAGCTTATTGCGTTCCGCGTCATAGACGAACTTGCTGGTGCCGTCGTTGCCGATAACCCGCTTCTTGAGATACTCGGTCTTGAGGTCTACATTGGAGAAGTTGCCCAACGTGTTACGCACATTGCGTGTCAGTTCCGTGACCTCACCGCGACCGGAGAATGCGTACAACCCCGTTGACGTACTAAAGTATGCCACGCCGTCAAGCTCGGTGGCATGGTTGGCTACCGTAAGCCGAATCTCCTGAATCAGGTCGCTCCTGCTCCAGAATGGTTCGCCCCGCGTGTCGTTCAGATTCCCCAGGATGTAACTGCCGGACAACTTCCCGATGGCCATGGAGTCCTGCCCGAATGGCAAAAACTCCACGATGGGGTTGGCATCCTCGTCAAACAGGATGTTGCCAATGCCCTGCTTGTAGTATGCATCATCGTAAAACGGCGCACCGAAGATGAGGCTGTTGCCGCTGGATCGCCACAGGCGTTGGTAGTGCCAGTCGAAGGTGTCGCCCGGAGATCCGTTGACGTTCGTCACCGTCTTGTTCACCCGCGTGTCGCCTGTCGGAATCGTCCCCTTGCTCAGACGGTTCTCGGTGTCCAGGTTGATACCGTAGGCGTCAGGCGAGAAGCCCGCGTCCATCTCTGCGGGGTCGCCCTCTTTGTCGAGGCCAGGCGGGCCTTCCTTCTCAAAGTCAAGCCACTTGATCAGGGTTTGTATGTCACGCGGAGGCATCCGCTACCTCCTAGTTATTCGCAACACCCAACCCGATAACATCGTTTTCGTCAGGGTCAATGTCGTTCTGGATGTCCTGCCGAATTTCGTCGATCGTCTCATGCCAATCCCGCTGCCACTGACTCGGACTCAGGGTATTACGAGCATCCTGTGAGCGATACTGCCGACCCATGCGGATCATGTGGTAGACCGCCCCCGTGTCGATGTGTGGCTCGTAGGCGTCATCCACGGGGATGTCGCTTTCGGCATCCGACCAATACGACCACTGAGATTGCAGGTCGGCACGGACATTGATATCCTTTATCGATCGATTAACGGCGGTGATCAGGTCGGCTATGAATTCACTATTCGATGAAGACGTAGCGAATTCCCTAGCCACCTGCTCAGTGAAATCGGTTCCACTGATGTTGGGCATTGGAGCCTCCTACGGTTCGATCTCTAGGATGCAGTCAACCTTGACGTGTACGCCAGTCTGGTTCGCGTTCGACCCCCATGCCTTGATCGTCTCTGCAACCAGGGGCACGAGTACGCCCAACCTGACCTCCGCATCGCCAACGACGCTGTTGGTGGACAGGATGGTTCGGTCGAAAAACGGACCGGAGGAAACAACGTCTACGTCTACCGTCGCACTTGACGTATTGCCGCTTAGATCAATGACAATGGCCCTGACAAGCCCGTTGACCAGCACGGGGGTCTCGTTGGTCGTAATCGACGTGGTTCCGCCCGTGGAGACGTTGCTGATCTGCGGAATGTCGGAGTAGTCAATCTCTCCAGCAACCGCACCGCAACCGACCAGGAGGACCGCAATGAATAGTGCGATCTTATGCATGGCTAGCCTCCTTAGTTATCGCTGCGTGATACTTCGACGAAGTTGTTGGTATCCGCGATGTAGAGCAGGAGCGAGTCGTTGTTGTCAGCGACCCATGCGCCAGCCAGTTTCGGGAAACCGCTATCCGCGATAGTAATCAGGTTGGAGCTTGCCGTCTCGACAATCAACAGGCAATAACCGCCAACAGCCGTGGAACCAAGTTCCGCCAGAGTGACCGTATTGGTGATGTTGTCCGCCGAGCCGATGCCGTCCAACTCAAGAACGCCGTCAGCAATCGTGATCGCCTGGTTATTGGTCGCCGTCTGTGCCGTCTTGGTCACTCGCAGCAATCCGCCAATCTGGGCGTCATCGGTCACCGTGAGGTCGTCGCTGATGGTCGCGTCCGTGATCGTGGCCCCGTCAACAACAAGCGTTGCCGTGCCAGCGTCGTCGGTCGTGATCTCAGCCGTACCCGCATTGATGTTGTCGCCGTCAGTCCAGCTCACGATGTCGCGTGCCACTCCGATTGCAATGCCGCTCAACAGAACGAGACCAGCCAGAAGGCCAATATGGACCTTGCCCGACTTCTTAGCCTTCTTAATGTTGCCCGATGCGGCTGCGGCTGCGGCACTCGCGGACTCAGCGTTGCCCTCTGTCACTCGTGCTATGGCACTCGCCCGGTCGGCTTCCGCCTGCGCCTTCGCTGCGGCTTCCTGTGCGGATTTTATCACCTTCTCGCTCTCCTTGGCTGCGACCTCTCGTGCCTTGGCGGCTTTCTCTGCGGCCTTCTTGTCCTGCTCTGCCCGCTCGGCGTCCGCCTTAGCTCCAGCCTCATCAGCCTTAGCCTGCGCGGCCTGCGCGATAGCAACGCCCTCGGCGTTCTTGGCAGCCTTAGCTGCCACCTTCGCTTCCTGCTGCCTTCGCCACACGTCTCCACCACTTTCGCCTGGGAGGTGCGAGGCGAGGACATCCTCGATTGCGCTAATGCGCTCGTCATTTCGCCGCACTTGCGCGGCCAGTCCATCATTACTCATTGTTCTGTGCTCCTTTGAGTTCCCCCACCCTCGGAATGGGACCGAGGGCAGGGGTGCAGTTCTTGTTTCGACTTACGTTCCAGCGGAACCCGCAATGTTCTTCGTCTTGAAGAAGTCAACCACATGGATCGACTTGGACCTTCGCGAGAAGATAATGTCGGGATCTTCGGGGTTGGTCGGCTTGATGTTGAGGGCCTGGTTCTCAACGATGAACAACCCGCGATCCTCGCCCGACCTATCTCCGATGAGGAAGTAGGCAGTCGTGGAAGACTGGAAGTCGTCAATCACCAGATTCAGCGACCGGATCAGCACGTTGGGCTGATTCAGCGCGTTCTCAGGCATCTGCGTAGCCGAGATAAGCTCCCGCGCTTTCTGCTCCTGCGCCGGAACCGTCAGAAGGGTCTGAGGGTGAACCGGATCAGGGTCGTTCTGCTCGTTGGTAATGTTACGAAGCAGAAGACGAAGCGACTGGAGGTTTGCATGGGTCAGTGCGCCCGTGCCCTCGTTGTCCCACGTCCCCGCAGCCACATTCTCATGCGGATGGGAGTCGTCGCACAGCGGAAGGCTGTCAGCGCCAGCGGTTCCCGAGAAGGCGTTATCAAAGATGCTCGCCATCTGGTATTCCTTCAGGCGCATCGGTGACTTCACCAGACCCGTGAGCATGCTCTGAACCTTGCTGAAGCGATCAAGCGAGACCAACGAATCGGTCACAGCAATCGCCTGACGATAGTTGACCAAGCTGAAGGTCTTGCTATCGCCACGAGCAGGATTCCCGTAGGGCAGGCCCTCGGTGTCCTCGTTCTCTTTGGGAAGCGGCAGGGCCGAACCCACGTTTGTCATCTTGAGCGTGTCGCTGTTGGCAGGGATAGTCTCGAAAAACTGTCCAAGCACACCAGCGTGTTCGTCTCGGCGGTTCCAGCACATCTCGACCGAAGCATCGAGGAGTTCTGGATAGGTATCCCTAGTCAGCGTACCAGTTTGAATTGTCTGGGGCATTATTTACTCCTTTCCTTGCTTAGGCGTGTTGACGTTCAATAACCGTCTGTTTGAACTTCACGAGCGCAACACCGGAGGCCGTCGAAGTGTCGAACTTCTCAGGATCCAAATTGCTCATGATGTCCACAACGGTAACCGCCGTGTTGGTTGTTGCATCCGTATCCAGAGACACGTACCCGATCTCGCCAGCAGTTGCCGACCGGACCAGTCCGTAGTCGTTGCCGACAAACGCCTGGGCCTCGGCGGTATCCGTGCCGCTGGCCTCAATGTAGACCTGGTAGATGTCGGTAGAGCGCAGAACGCTCATGCGGAACTCCGTATTCGCAGCCGCTTCGCTGGAAATATTCCCAAGGATCAGTCCATGGTACGCCGAGTTGCCGTCTGTTGCGGCATCAGCGAGCTTGAACGTGCCAGATTCGGACACGAATCCAAGCGCGCCAGGCATCCATACACCCTGGGAAGCAGCGATCTTAACGGTGCGAGTCGGAGGACGACTTCCATCTTCGCTCTGGTAGAACGAAATGGTTTGCTTTTCTGTAGCTGCCATTGTTGGCTATCCTCTTTTCTCTGTTTTGGCAGCTACCAACCCCGCACCTACGGGACTAGCTCTGCCTCTTGCACTGTTATCTCTTCTTCAACATGCGCGATAACATCCCCGTCGCCATCGTCACCCGCTCTTACGCTTCTGCGACCCTTCTTGGTCTTGCTCAGAATCGCGTCAGACCGCGCCTTAACCTTCGCGAGGTCCTGCTTGTACAGCGCCATCGGCAGCTTATACAGCCAGTCACCCTCGGGGGCCACGGCAGGTCGGCCTGTCGTCGGATCGATCACTGGGATGTATCCCTTCGACAGATTGAGGTGGTGATTCTTCGGGCTGTCCGTGTAAGCATGCCAATCGGCATCACGGCCAACCGTATCGGGCGCAAACGCGGCAATGAAATCCTTGATCGGATGCTCCCTTGCGGTCACACCTACCTGCGGGGCTTCAAGCCTCGACTTGGCGGCGGCTAACGCTCGCTCCATGTCCGACTTCGTTTGCGCGGTCAACTCAATCTCCGGACCCTGATCGCTTTCTACGGCTTCTTGAGGTTCAGCAGCCTTGACGGCTTCCTCTTTTTTCTCGGCTTTGGCCATTATCTATCCTCTACTCCTCTTCTCTTGAATCGCCGTCACTTCATCGTCTGTAAGTGCGCGACCCGCTTGCTGCTCCAGAAATGCGCGGATCTCGGGTTTCAAGCCTTCAGCCCTCTCGGGCTGCGCTGTCGAAACCGAAGTCCCAGTCGTTCCGAGCGGTGCGTCCGACTGTGAACCAGCCTGTTCCGCCTGCTTGGCAACGATCTTGACGGCCTGCTCCTCGGTTACACCGAATTCGGCCACGGCTTCCTGAATCGCGTCCTGGTTGTCCCTGTACACTGGGTCGCTCACCAATTTCGCACGGGCCAACTCCGCCTTAAGGGCTTCCAGCTCCGCGCCAACCTCGCTTTTCAGCGAATCGCGCTCGGCCTTCAGTTTCCTGTCGTAGTCGGCATCGAGGCCCTGAATCGAACTCTGCAAGTATTCAATCGCCTTGCCTGGGTTCTGATCCACTTCCTCGGCCATGCGCTTCAGCATCGCCTCATGCTCCCTTTGCTGGTCAGCCGTGGATGAACTTGTGTTCATCTTGCCGATTTGCTCGGAGAGTTGGGTCAATGCCTCGGCTTGCTTCTGCTCATTCCTCAGCCGCGCAAGTTCGGTCTGTGCCGCTTGCAGTGCTTTGTCTTTTTCGGCAAAGCCCTTGGCTGCTTCTTCAGCAGTCTTGTACTGAGACGTGGGAGTTACGAGGTATGGCGTTGCGGGTGTACCGTCTTCGGTTCCCTGGCCTTCCTCAACCGTAGTGGCTTCCGCCGTAGCGGATGTACCGTCAGTCATGTCTATGTCCTTTCGGCTCCAATCGGCACCCCCGTCGGAGTGCGTCAGTGGCGTACCATTTCTCACAAACGAGATTAATTCTCGAATGCGAGACGGAGCCTATCAGGGATGAGAACCAGCGCAAGCGTTTTCTCAAAAAGGCGGAATATTACCGAACGGGAACATATTAGCGATCAGTAATACTTAGTACCGGAATATTCCTGTTCGGGAATATTTAATCAGGATTGAGAAAAACTATGCCTGGGGGTGCTGCGCGTTGTAGGCGTCTACCCACTCTTGGAGAATGGGGCGCAGGGTAAGGAGTGTGTTACCAAATATATGCTGCCCGCGATGGACGTGGAGATTCTCACTTCTGAGATTTAGGTCTGGGTTTCCGAGGGACTGCTCAACGTTTTGTTCCATCATGGCCTTGAGCATAGACTCGATAATTGTCAGCGGCTTGTCATTGGCCAGCAACTCCTTGGCCTCGTTGATTTTGATGCGAGCGCCGTAGAAATCCTGCACATCGGGCGCAGGCTGTGTGGCCTCGTCCTCGTCGTAACTATCCGGCAGCGGTGGCAACGGCTCCCTCTTGAGAAGCCAGCGTATCCCCCGTGGCCTCTCCCTCTAGGTTTAACTGCTCGGTCGGTGCCTCGGCCTGCTGTGCGGCCTGGGCCTGCTCAATGGACTGCTCATGTTGGAAGATGTTTGCCTCAAGTAGCGGCAGATTGGCCTTTACGGTTGGATTATCCTCAACCTTCAGGCGAAGTTGGGCCTCCTTGAGAATGCCCTTCTTGACCGAAATGTGTACGGGATGGTTCTGGCCCTGGGTGACCGCCTGCTGGATCCCGTCAAGAATGGCGAATGCCTCCATCCGAGCCAGGGCCTCGGCCTCTGCCGTAGATGGTGCCCCGCCCAACCCCTTCGGAATCGGGATCTTCAACTGCTTGCGCATCACAAAGTCGATCACCCACCTTCGCTCCTCTGGTGACATATCCTGCATAAATTGGGCATAGTTCTGACCGAGGAACGCCCCGACCGTCTGCCGCTCTAGGCTGTTGTTGGCGTATTCGGTAACAGCACTGACCTTGACCGTGAATGGACCCCAGAGATGGGCGGGGTTAATGACGGCACCGAGGATGCGAACCTCTCGCTTCGGATCCGAGAACTGCTCCCAGAGAAGCGCGTCTGACCTAAAAATAAACGGCAGAAGTTGCTCTGCGAAATATTCCGTGCGCTGAAGCGTTGGCCTCACAGAAGCGTCATGGATGTTCTTGGACTCAGTGGCAGACGTTCGCCCACCAAGGGCCTCCGCAAGAAACGTCTTCGACGTTCCGGCAATCTTGTTTGCCTTATCTTCAATCAGGTCATCCATCGGGAAAGTTGTGTTGGTTGTGTCTCCAACATCAAGCTGCTGGAGTGTAGATCCAAACGATAATTTGAGCATTTTGTTGGCGGAACTAAAATGCAAATCCCCCGACAAAACCTGCCCCTGTAGCGTCCACGGTCGGCGCATGAGCAAATCCTTGCCGTCTACGGCTTGAGATAAATTCGTGGAAGACTGCCAAGACAGCGATGCCAGTTTTTCAGAAAGACCATCGTGTATCGCACCCTTGTCATCCCTGTGGGAATGGACGACAAGGTAGTGATGCCCGCCGCTATTGTAGGGCTTACGCAAAATCCGAACGCAAATTGAATTTGAAGTGCTAACTGGACCCAAGAATGTGCACCAACACATCACCGGGAGCGTGTCGGTGTTCCACTTTCCCTTTTCATCAATCGGGAGCCGAACCCAATGATGATACTGGTCCACAAGGCCGTTGGGGACCTCCTCCGGTATGTCCTCATCGGCAGACAGGTGGCGATCATCCTTGATGTCCGTCTCGTCAGCATCATGCGTATACAGGTGCGACTTCTTTACCTTCTCCACGTTCATGATTCTGCCTTGGGCCTGCTCGCCATGAAGGAAGTTCAGGAGTTGCGGAGCATGTTCGATAAACGGAGAGTCTTCGGACCTCTCCATGGTTACGTCGAACCACACGTCTTTCAGATCGTGCACCTTGAGCGTTGGACAATCTTTGGTCACGATCTCGCGTTCGGCAAAACGGAATCCGGTGGGAATACCGCTTTCGTCTCGGCTCGTGACCTCTCGCACTTTGCGCGTCTCCACGCGGCGGTCCCACTGACAGGACACCACGGCGTTTCCGTACTTTATGGAAGCCCACGAAACCTGACCAATCTTGTTCTTTCGGTCGTCAATTTCCCAAGTGTGCTTCGCCAGCGCCTGCCTCGCATTGGCAATAGCACGGGCCTCCTCCTCGTCTTGGAACTCTGCGCCGATAGCCTGCTCGTAAATATCATACTTAGCGGGGAGTTCGTCGTCTTGGATCAGAACCGTCATTTCGTTGGCATGGATGGCGTCAACCTTCTCCGCAAAAAGACCAGACCGTATATTGCTCACCGTCTTCATCTTGGACTTGCCCGTGGGTTTGACCGGAGACATGCGGTACATCTGGTCCGCCTCGCGGATTGACTTCTCCAAGTCATCGCGACCCGTCTGCTCGGCAAGCCTTCGGAATGTGGCCTGGCAGACCTTGCGGACCTTCTCCACCAACTTCTCGTCACCCGCCAGATTGTTGATCTTGGGCTGGTGCTTTGGCGTCTGGCCTACTTTGGGAGCAGCCTTTTCGCTGGGGATGAAGAATTCGCCCTGATTGGTGGAGGTGGGTTCAGTGTCAGGCATCGTCGTGGATTACACCCTCTATTAACGAAATGTCAATAAAATAGTCGTGCTCGTAATAGGGTGAGCGGAAGATACCATCTTTTGAGCCGTTCGCAACCATTATCCGACAACCGACCCGCACCACATCCGCAAAAATTCGCGTGGCATTTACCTTCGGGCCAATGGCGAGCACCACCGCCGTATTGGTGTTGTCTCGCGGTGACCACTTGGCTTGCAGGTCTCCCTTGTCAGAGCCTTGCACCTCTTTTGTCATGCCTGCCTGATCGGGGATGATGATCCCCTCGTCCTCCTCGGCAACGACGTCCTTGCGGGCGTAGACCATGCTGCCCTGTAGCGTCACGGTCTTGCCGTCGATGGTCAGGGTGCGTGGATACTCAAAGCAGGGTTTTGTTTCGGGTGGATTCATCTCGTCAGCACCTCCGGTATCTGGTTAAATCTATCGTCGTTTTCGTCCTGATAAGAGCGCGAATCATCATCCCTCGGGGCAGGGTCTCCTGGCGGCTGCGCGTAAACAGACCAGTAAATAAGCGCCTTAATGCTGTGCTCATCCTGCCTCGGCATCGGCTTGTTCTTGTCCTCGGGGCTAGCAGCCCACCCCTCCACTTCGGAGATGAATGGCCGCGTGCATGGCAAATCAAACACGTACAGTCTCGGTGCGCCATACTCTCCCGTGATGATGTGCTTCTTGCTTTTGTCGATACGCAAGTGGTCCCTGAGTATCTCCAGGTTGCCCTTAACCTGCGGCGTGCTGTGTATCTTGCCACCATGGGCCTGCCCCACCTGGAGTCCGTGCCGCTGGTACAGGGGGCCAATGAGGGTCCCGCCGCCCTTGTAGGACCAGCTTCGACTGTCGAGGATGGAGAAGATGTAGTTCTCCTTCTTGAAGACCTCCTCGTGGTAGTCAATCGTGGCACCCTCAACCTCGTCGCGCTCGGTCTTGACTAGCCGACGCTCGTTGCCGCTCAACTCGATGATGGCGGGTGCAGAGATAGCTGGGCGGACATTCCGCTCGTAATACAAGCGATACATCACCGAAAATGAGTAGTCGCACCACTTGTTCTTGGCCCCGAACGAGGCGATCCACACGCACGTCGTCGGCGAAGACTCGCCGTGGTCCATCGAGCGATACAGCTCTGCCTCCAGCGGCACCTCCCCGTCGTCCCACAGCGGGGGTATGACGTGAACGTTACGCCGCCACTCGGGTATCATGTTGCCGCCACCCTGTTGCCATCCGCCATGAAACCTGGCCACGCCCTCATTGGTGTCTTGTTCGGTCCTTTCAACGGTGGGATCGGCCCATGTTCTGTAGAGTTGTCGCTTCGTCTCTGGCGTAACGATCGCGTCCGGCGTCGAGTCTACGCTAAGAAAATACAACCCCACGCTCAATCCGAAGTCGTTTTCTTCGCCATTGATTTTTGGATCATAAATGTCCCTCTTTATCCACCCAACAGCACCAGTGTCGGGTCTGTCCACCATGACGTGCCCCGTTAGGGCCATCCCTATCTGCTTCTTACCCTGGCCCGTTGTCATGCCGCGCAATATACCCTTGAGTTTGGCACGCTCGGTCTGCTCGTCCATGCTGCCGCCGCTACAGGAGAATCCCTCGTAGTGAGCCTGGGCCTGCGTGTAAGACAGGAACCGTATTGTGCTCTTGCTTTTCTCGCATGTGAGAATCTTGGTGCCGCCCCCGAGGAATGACATATCCCTCTCCACCCACTTCCCTAGTTCCTTTTTCGGAAACAGCATCTTCAGGCGCTGCCACAGGGTGGTCACGTTGTCCCATGAATACGAGGCCAGCACCCATTCCCGCGTACCATCCCACTCGGGGCAAATGATGTTGTGGTGCTGAAAGCAGTGCCATTCGGGGTCGCATTGCAATATCCTGAACGCCGTCCACGCCGTCATGACAAAGCTCTTGCCCTGCTGATTTGGCCCCATCATCAGGCAGATGTCGTTCTCGTAGTCATTGATGAATGCCGTTCCATCGTTGCGGAACTTCTTGGGATAGTCGCTCGGCGGGAACGTGTGCATCCCGTTGGCGACAGTCTCGGGGTTGGCCGACCACGGGCGTCCGTGCGGCAGGAAATATGCTATCGGGGCATCCTGGTAATCACCGAAATACCACTCCATATCCCGCAACTGCCCCTTGTCGAAGGTTCCGGCTTCTGGGTACTTGGTGTTACCCGGCCAAATGTAGTCGCCGCTGGTCGTATTCCAGGTAACCCAACCGCGATATAGGGGCATCGTGCGCTTCATTGGGCCTGTAACCTTCCCGCGATCATACCCTTGCGCTCACCACCAAATCCCTGCTCGACCTGCGCTTGCCCCTCACCGGCTCGCCCTTGATCTCCCTCATGGAAACCTCAAGCTCAATGTGGCCATGATTCACGGGGCCGCGTGCGCTGTCCGCGATGTAACTCGGCTTGCCATCCTCGTAGGCGTTCAAGAATGACCCCGTGCGGCATAGCCATTGTGTCTTGCGGTTCACCCCGAATTTCCCGTTACGCGCCGTCGGACCCGGCACCATCATGTCAACGGGCACCGCCGCCCGCTGGTGGTCGTGGCCCATGCAGTAACAGTCCGCATGAAACGCCTCGCGCATCTGCTCCACGCGGTTAATCGACCCGCCAATTAGCCGCGATGCACCCTTTCCGTGGTGTGCCCAAATGTCGAACGGCACCCTGGATCCGCGACACTCAACCGTAATCCGTATCACCGCCGACACCCCAAGGTACGTCGCGTCCAGATGCTCGCAGAGTTTGTGGTCGCTGGTAATCCCGCTCGGAAACTCGTAGTAGTGGTTTCCTCCCAGCATGCCGATGATTCGGCCCTTCATAAACTCCAGCTCCTTTGCCAACTCGTAGGTCTTAGAGTCAGCGAAGTCGTCCAGCGTTTGACGGGTGCTCTCGTGAATCTTGGGATTGGCGAATACCGCACGCTCACTCGCTGAAATGAGGTCGTCGTAGTCTCCCATCCCCAGGAACAGGGTCGGCTCCGGCAGGGACTTCATGCGATCCAGGCTCTCGTGCCAGCGCCCCACATTGCATAGCGGGGCGAACCGGTGTACATCCCCGAATGGCACTATGGTTAGTCGGTCATTCAGGGACTTGAGCACAACCTTGTGTGTATGGCACTTGAAGATGCCGGTGGTGTTCATAGGGCTCCTTGTCTACTGGGTTAATCTTGGACCAGCCGAATCGGCCTGTGCCTACAGAAGCTGGTCCTGCGAACTCTCAGAATCTTAACCCCCCATTGGCGGGTTGCGATCTTGCGTAGTTCATCTGTTACATATTCCGTCATGGCTTGCGAATCTTTACAGACATCAAATGTCCGCGCTGATATCCAGCCCTCTATAATCCCCATCGACTCCGTTGCCACATCCTCCTCTGCGTCACGGCAGTTAAACCTTGCCTTGTAAAGATCGAGTATGCTAACCGTTATCGACACCGAAACCATGACGGAGATGTTGTCCGCCGTTGTTGCCGACACGCACTCGCACTCAATGGGCTTCTCGCTCACCTCCTCGATGTGTATTTGCCCGATAAGTGGCCACACCATGTGCCCACCGGGACCAAGTGTTTTTGCATATTTCCCGAAAACGGTCCTCACCCCGGCCTGGTCCGGCTGAATTACCCGGAAGAAGTACAGTCGCTCGACGTACTCCCTGAGAAGTGTCCACAGAACATCCATTTACGGACTCCAGCTTATGCTGAACCCAGACTGGTGTGAGCCGAAATCATGGTCGTAGTAGTGCTCGTAGGTTATGTAATCGGGCCTGGCTGAAACGCACCCCGACATCGCTATTCCACAACACGCCATGAGGATATGCATCCATGTGGCATAGCCAGATAGTCCCCGCAAGACTGGTCTGTGTATTCGCTGTAGCATAGAAGCGTCTCTCCTTCGTCGTCCCATTTTACCACCCACCCAGCAGTCACGCATTTATCCGCAGAGACCTCATCGGGGGAGTAGTTGCTTTTTCGGGATATGTCTGCCCAGTTGACTACCACCAGATCCCCCTTGGTTGGTGGACTCCCCATCACATCCCCGCCAGTGATCTAAAAATGGCTATTCCCTCTATCGGTAAGCCGCTCTCCACCTGCTCACGGCACCAGTCTGGGTCTGACAGGCTTTTTCTCCACCTCTCGTTTGCTGCGGCGAGGTCGTCTAGGACATCTCGGGGGTAATGTTGGCACTCGTAAAGCGGGCCATGCTCGTGTTCGCACACTCCGCACCATCTGTTGCCAAATTCCCCCTGTGGCTGTCCGTGAATCCCCATCACATCCCCGCCAACCAGCGAAGGAACCGCCCCCACTCGCCCAGCGCACGCCTCTGGCTCGGCGTCACCCCGCTGGTTATGAGTTGCCTGTCGAAATCACCCTGGACGGTATTGCGCCATTCGGTACGGGTCACGCCGTTGCCTTTTCTGAATTCGATGCGGTACACCCCATCCTCCTTCTTTTTTTTTGCGGTCCCGTTACAGACCTAGATCAACAAACTCAGCGCCATCCTGACACGCACCCACAAGGACGGAAAACGCTCCCGCACCGTCCTCGCAACAAGTCGGGCGTCAGAATCGCTTATGATGTCACAAAATGTGATCTCATGTTGCTTCTTCTTCCACTTCATGGTGTGCCCTTTCGGCTGATATAGGGGGGCACATATACCAAAATGTAAAAGATGTCAAGCGTTGGCCTCTTCGATTAGAGGAGACCACGGCTCTCTAGGCGCGGACCTTGACATCGGAGGAATCCTTTGTTTCTCCGTCTTCGTGTAGTCCTCACGTGCACACGGGGTATCCTCCACGACATCATCGCGATCAGCAAGGCGATGCCGCAGCCGAGATATTCGCTCGCGTACCCGCGCCTCCTCCTCGGCCATGCCGTCGCTCATCATTGCTCCTTCTTGTATTCTCCGCTATCCATCCCCCCGCACCACGCGCAGTAATACTCCCCGTCTTCCTCAACGGTCTCCCATTCGTGCTCACACTCAGAGCAGACTGCTCCATGCACTTTCTCGACCGATAGTCTAATACCATCCATCGACCGATGGTCCTTGATGAAGTCATGGAATTCGCGGCACGCCTTCTCCAAATCAGCAGCGCGCCGATCAGGGTCGGGGTCGGGCCTGCCCCATATCAGTCCGGTGACATCGGCATGGACCTGAACATCAATTATGCGGTCAACCTTGTGGCACGATGCGGATTTCTCTAGCACCTCTTCCATCTCAAGTCCTCCTTGGCTCATTATTCCTCCTTCATCGTTTCCAAGCAGTGTGCCACAGTTGCAAGGGGGTGTCTAGGTCTATTTTTTGTCAAAGGAGTTGAGGTTGCTGCGAGTCAAGGCGCACTTGTTCAACTGATTTGGCGATGCGCTCGTCGGCCAATCCGACATATTCCTCGTTCAACTCGCAGATGATGGCGTTGCGCCCATTCTCGATGGCTACTGCGGCTGTGGTCCCGGATCCGCCGAACGGGTCTAGCACCTGTCCATCGGCGGGGCATCCCGCC
>JAGYYQ010000057.1:0-17353 GCA_021440005.1 Euplotes weissei
TTTCTATAGGAGAAAATATATCAGTAGAGTCTGGAAAAGACTACCCGTGGATATGTGGAGAATGCCTGTTTTACTTCTGCAGCAACTGTAAAAATAACCACGGAGAGGACTGCGATGACGAGGAGGTCGAGAACTGTGCAGAAGATGCACTAGAGAAAGCTAAAATTGATAGTATGAAGTTTAAATGTGGCAAGAACTGAGGACAGACTGATCTTAAGTACTCTGATGCCATTAATCATAGAGCTGCTTGTAATCCACAGTCTAGTGATAGCAAAATTGATGAATTTTTGAAAGATTTGAATATTCCACCGAAGGTTGGCGATAAAAAGGAGAGGTGTAAGCGTTGTGACTGTGTTCCATTTCCTCCACTGTTTTACTGTGAGTGTGCACAGTGTATTTATTGATCTTGTTGTCGTGCTGATGGGGAAGCGTGCACTACTTGTAAGAAAGAAATTTTGCATATTGGTAAGTATTTCTTCATTTTGGTTATTTATTCATTTTACTTGGTTTTGTATAGCATACGCTGATAACGAAAGGTTCTTCAAAGTGTTTAGACACAAAACTAAAATATATAAATGTAAATTTTGTGAAGAAGCTTATACTTGGGATGCACTTGCGTTTCATGAGAGAATTTGTGACAAAAGTGGAGATAGCCCTATGTCTCAAGATGAATATATCGAAACAATGGAGAAAATAATAAAGCAATGCAGAAGTGTATACACAGAACGAGCTAATCTATTCTGGGAGGAACGTAAAATAGAAATCCGTAAACAAGAAGATGAGAAAAAGACTGATGAAGAAGATCGTATTCCTGAAGAGAAATTTGCCGAAAAATAAACTACAAATTCAAGCGAAAGAGTCAGATTTAATCGAAGAAGCTGTGAAAACTATAAAAGAGCACAAGCATGCCCTCGAACCTCCCAGTCAAAATGAAGGCAATTTCATGCTATTTCTCAAGAACGATAGAAAATGTTACAAATTTACACTTGAGGGGAACATATTCAAGAAACGAAAAATAGATTTGAACCGTCATGGAGCTACGATTACAAGGGCCGATGGGTTCAAAGTGATCCAAACACCGTTTTCTAACAGAGTGTTTTTGATTGGTGGGGACAAGCACCCTTGGGGTACTTATGAGTTTGACCTTGAAAACAATTGCTTTTTCTTTGACGAGGACTTCCCTAGAGTCATTATTCCCTTAGGGATTGGCAGAGTCCATCATTCCTTAGCTGCGACAAGAGGGCTTATATTTTGTACGGGCGGCCATCCTGGCTATTTACGTAGAGAAGGCGAAGATGAAGACATGAATGATGAAGCTATGGGTAAAATTATTGAAGTTTATAAGTTAAGGGATAATATGTGGATTGAATACAGCAATCAACTGGTTGAATCACGTTATTGCCATAGTTCGGTCATTGTTGGAGAGTACCTTTATTTGTTGCATGGCTATGAATCGAGTAATACAACACTAAATTGTACAGGTGTTGAACGAATTAGAATTGATGTTGATGAGACTAAGGTTTTTGCTGACTGAAGCAATAGCTCAACATTTGCTGTTGTTGGAGACGAAGTTCCTCAGTTTACCCGCTGCTTTACTAGTGTATATGCTTCCAATTCAATGAATCAAATAATCTATTTCGGATACACAGGCCTCGAAGAAGAAGCACGAAAAGGTCTAGATTGAAAGTACTTTTTCAAAACGGAGCCATGTCAAAGAATCTCAAAAATCCAAATGAAAGATTCCAAAATAAGAAACTACTTCCTCGAATACAAACTAGAAAAAGATAGACAGCAACTAGAAGAAGACCGTAAAGAACTAGGGCCACCGCAGGAATGTCTCGAACTCAACGAAGAGCAGCCAATAGAGGAGGAGTACTTCCACCACCCCGTGTATTTTAGAGGCATGTACATTTTGCCAAGCTTGAAAAAGAAGAAACTGTGCTATTTTGATGAAACAAAGGAAAGAATTTTTGTGTGTAAATCTTGAAAAGTAAGGAATGTAAAATTTACTCTTGGCCAAAAATTAGACCATTGAGTAGAATTGGACTCCATGTCCAGCAAGACCATAAATCATGTTGGCTACATCAAATTGATCATCATTGTCTCCCATATAGCGAGCATCTCTACCTGCAAATCTCATTGATGACGCAACTGGAATATCTATAATAGTAAGGTTTACACAAAAATGGTACCTTCTTGGCAATCAAATTCAATATGCGTCTCTCCCCAATCTTGCTCTGGATCAATCTTTTCAACAACCATCCAAATGTCATAGAATCTTGGTTTAGCATAGCTCTCGACTGCATTCACTGGTGCCCTAACATTAGACTTAGCTTTATCATCGTCTCTGCAGAACTGAACTGAAACATTGTATCCTTTAGTATTAGTGTTTTCAACTAAAACAACCATCAAAAAGTCTCCTTCTTTCTTAGGCAAATTCCAATCAGAATCATCTTTCTTTTCTTCTGATTCAGAAGCTTCAGCTTCTTGTTTGTTTTCAGCTTGATCAGAATTTTCAGGTTCTTGAGGTTGCTTATCCTTAGCTCTATTCTGAACATCGACAGATGTAACCGCCCCAGGAGATTGGTTACTTTCCTCCCCAATTCTACTCACGGTAATACTAGGAGCATCATCTCTGTCATTGAAATCAGCGCCGCCAGTATCAGCGTCATGGCCATAGTCGGGAGTGTCAGGGTCATATCCATCAGCATGCCACTCGGCCTCGTCGTCCGCAACTCCCCCCATCATGTTATCTCTGTTATCATGATAGATTCTCGCATAGTTAGATGCTGTTGGAATTTCCATTTCTGGTTCATCGCTAAATCCTCTTCGATCGTATTCATCTGCCTCGGCTCTAGATACTGAGAATGCATAGTTTGGCAAAGTTTTATTACTGCTTCCAGTTGGCTGAGACTCAGCATATTCTACAAATACCTTCTGTACAGTCACTTTTACTCCATTTTTCTCTTCAGTATAAATATCTTCAATTTTCTTAGTACAACCAACGATATAGCGCTTAGGGTAACATTCTAAGATAGTTTCTTCAGGCTCTTTTTCATCTTCTTCTGATGCTTCACCTTGCTTTGTATCTTCAACAAACCCGACATGCTTCTCTTTAGGCTCTTCAGAAGTCTGTGTAGCAGTAGTGCTGGGGACTTCCTCTGTTTTGTTGTCTTTAAGGGATTCTTTTGTGACCTCAGGTAACCCTTGAAGGTTGCGTTCATATTTCTGCAGTTTGTCTTCAAACACCTCCAAGTAGCTGATGCATTTGACCACAGACTCCTCTTTCTTAGTTGAATGTCTATACCCCATGTTTTTCCGTGCTTTCTTTAATTCTTTATCTAAGTACGGTCTGAACCAATCAGTGAACCTTGCAAATTCATAAGTAGGCGGAGGTAAATTAAACACGTACTCAGACAAGAATTGATTTTCGACTATCACTTCAAGTAAAATGTTCAAACAATTGCAAACATAAAAATCCATTTTACCTCTATATCTCCAAAGGAGGCCAAGGAGAGCATGAGATTGCTTCTTAGGATCAATAGATGAGACTATAGCATAGGCTTCATCCTTGACTGACTGCATGACTGCAGTTCCAAATCTATGAGCCATTCCATTAACAGCGTTTTGAGTAATTAAGCATCCGTAGCCAAGAATCCACTCTGCTCTGTTCATTTGGAATTCATCTTCGATATACAAAAACGGCTTTGTGACCGTCATTCACATCTTTATCTTTTCGTAATCCGAAGAATTTATAGTTTTTAGAATCACTTTTCCTATTGTTTTTGACACTTCAAGATTTTTGTAAGATAAATGAGCAAAAGCTTCTCCTAAAATCTTGCTTGAGTTTATGATTGCAAGTTTTAAAAATTCATCATTCAAGAAGAATTTATGAATATCTTCTTCCGCCAATTCATAATATTTAGTAATACTTTTTGCTGCAGTGGCTGGAACTTCTTTAGATTCTTCTGTAAATGTAGGAGTATAGCATCTAACAATCATATGTGAAATAGCTTCGAGTAGTGGTCCAAAGTTTGGACTTCCATAAACACTTCCCATTTTAGATCTTCTTTCCCCAGGTTGAACATTTGGACTGTTTTGTCCAAGCATGAAATCGACAAAATCAATTAGTGCTCCTCTTTTCATGACAATATCTGTTTGAGCATCTGAAGCTGTTGCAATGTTTCTAATCAAGCTCAAAAAGTGATCAAATCTGCTCCAACTTTTAGGTGCATAGACCTTCATGGCGATCATCGCAAGATCCCAAAATCTAACAGCCAATGATTTTGGCCTTGTAACATCTGCATACTGTGGTTCTTTTTCTTCAGTATTGTCTTTGACATCATCAGCCTGTTGATTTTCACCACCTCTTTCTTTGGTAGTGTCGATAGTTTCTTCAACATCTACCATAACCTGAATTGTCTCATCTTCTTCCAGATAATCCTTTTCAATCTCAAAACATCTATTTACGATTGTAGATACAAGTCTCATAGTTTGGTTTCTAGAAAGCTTGTCAGAACATGTAAGAAGGACTTTGAATACATAAATCAACTCTCCAGATTTATCCTCAGCCAAAAACTGCCTCATTGTGTTGAGAACTGCTTCGTCAGAAGACTCATACAGTTTGATCAACACATCAGTAACTTCTCCCATTTTGTAGTTATGGAAGGCTTTAGCTAGCACTTCTAGGACTACCTTATTTCCTACTTTAGCCATGTTGCTAATTATTGTCCCAACCAGGTTTGTGTCTTCTGTTGGTGATTTCTCCTCTTTTTCTTTAATTTCGAGAGTGCCAATCATTAATTCTTTCACAAATTCATAAAATTCTTTAGAGTAGATCAGTTTTTCAAATGAGAAATCTAAATTGTCCTTCCATATTTCTTTGTAAATTTTGTTCGGAACAAACATTTTTGCATCTTTCATTTCAATTTCATAGAATTTTTCATCTGTCTTAGAGTCTGTCTGAATAATTGTTCCTTCAGGAATTTGATGTCGAGAAGGTCTAGATACTGCGGAATCATCGCATTCTGGACTTTCAGCAGAGACTTCATTAGCTTTTTGTTCTTCTTGAATTAAAATTTTAATGGGTTTCTTAAACCTCTTTTCATAGACCAATAAATAGGCACTCTTTCCATATGAGCTAGATTTAAAGAAGCCTCCAAAGACATCATCATTCCCTGAACTTCCACCGTAGCAATCATTCTTCAAGTCCTCGAAGTTGTAATCCCTGACATGACTGTCATTGAATTCCATCCACTTGTCCTTCGAAGTGTCGAGCCACTCGTCTTCTGCTTCGTTGTCTTTCTGGAATCGGTCGGTGTTAATGAGAGAGTAGTAATGGCCAGCGTCTGCAGTTCCTACGTGGATGATCACCCCCACAAGCTTGTACTCATAGCACTCTGATTCGTTCAATTTAATATTCTTCTGGTAGGTTTCTTTCTCCTCCTTGCGTTCTTTCTTCTCCTCGTCAGTCATCGAGTCGTCTTCCTCTCCTTCTTCGTCAGACTGAGCCCCTTCACCTTCAGCGAAGTCTTCGTCCTTCAGTTTGCCTTCTGCCCTCATGATGTGATTCAGACTGTAAGGAGTCAAATCGAGAGTGTCTGGGAATTCAAAGTGAGTGTTTACTTTCTGATTTTCGAACTTATCAAAGTCAAACACTATGCGTTGCAATTGAATAATGAACACATTTGGAGATTTTGAAAACAAAGTTCTCTTTGTAATGTCAACTTTCTTTTTACAGCCTGGACATTCATAATCATTGATTACTTCTCCTTCCAAATTTTTCTTTAAACTCTCTTCGACACTTTTACGCTCTTTTACAGTTAAAGAGAGATTGTAAAAATCTTCAAATCTATTTCTAATAAAACCACATTCTTTGCAAACCATTTGTGAACAATTTTGCCCTCCAAAAATCGATTGTGGTAAATATTTCATAGGTGAAGGCTTGATCAAGTTTTCAATTCTGTCAAAAATAATGTTAAAGAACTCTTCTGTATCATGCTGAACTGATGTATTTGTTGGACTTCCATCCATTTCTTTAAATGAAAAGCAAAATTCTATTGGATTATAGTCAACTCGCTCAGATAACTCTAGATGTCCAAATAATCTTTGAAGCTGATGTAGAACATTATCGTCAATTGTTCTTCCTTTATATTCTTGCCAGTCTGGAGCAGCCCCGTCATCTACTGACAACAATAAATATCTGTAAGCTGGGACCATGTATAATTGCTGGAGCATGGAATTCATGTAGCAGATGCATCCTAAGTTTCTGATTCCAACATACTTTCCACTCTTGCTATCTCCACTTGGAACATAGTTCCATCCAGGATAGAGATTAATTTGCTCTCACAAAGGAAACATCTGGTTTTCAATCACATTGTTTAGCAATTTGGGTGAATTCTTAGACAATGTCCATAGCAATTTATAGGCCCATTTTCTACTTTCGTCAGTCTTGCATTTATTTCCCACTAGTAGAGTTTCAGCCAAGTCTGTGCCTTCAGTGACATCCTCGTCGATAGAGGCCATGTTGCTGGGGAACAGGCACTTCTGGAACAACTCGGTGATGAACTCTTTCTCGATGGCAATGTTCACACAATCTCCAACTCCTCCTTTTTCCAGGACCATGTTTGCTAGTTTCAAATATCCCACTAAAGTTTCATCTTGGACTGGAGAGTTTCTGACTTCCCTCGACTGATGGGACTTGATTCTATCGATCACGTCTGTGAAGAACTTCTTTGCGTCTAGGATGTTCCCATCAATCTTATTTTCCCGCACTCTATCGAAGTATTCGTTGATTAATTTAGATACAAGCTCGAAGTATTGTGCAGTGCAGCTTTCTTCGCCTTGGCTATCCTTCGGCAACTTTTCCAATAATGTTTTGAATATGTACTCAAATGTGTCAATAGAAGCTCCTTCAATTTTGGTTGATAAGACATAGAGAGTATACAGGAATTCTTCTCTAATTTTGAATAGTGATGGATATAAGATTCCTCTAACAATTAAATCGCTGACAGTTTCAAATTCACTGCATTTAAAGTTGAAAAAATTATCGAGAATTTCAGGATTATGTAAACTTCATCCGAGCCAGAGTGATAGAGAATTTTCAATAATCTTCTTTTCATCGAAGTCAACATCTTCTTTAGCTATCAATGATGCTATTGATTGGAGTACAATATTCTGCAATTGAGTAAAGTCAATGACTTTCAATAAATTATCTCCAATTCCTCCTTTGAGCTGAGTAGCTAATTGTTCAATTTTCTTTTCAGCTTCTCCACCGTAGTCTTTTCTCTTTTTACTAAAGGTTGATTCTTTCTTTGACATTTTAACTTCTTCAACACTGGGGGCTTTATCCGAGTCAATATCATAATCACCTTCTTCTTGGAATAAAAATTCTTCAGTCACATTAATATTGATTCCTCCAATGGTATCAATATGAGATCTTGTCTTGTTTTTAGATTTAGGAGTTGAGTAAATATTTTCATCATCGTCATCATCCTCTCTTTCCCAAAAATCTTCTTTATCAGAAACAGGCTGTGTAGGCTCAACCTGTGATTGTTTTCGAACAAGATTAACAACATTTCCAACTTCAGGTTCAACAGCTAAAAATGCAGAGGTAATAAAAATTCGCAATATTTTGAGAATAAATCCAAGGAAATTCTTTTGGAAGCTATCCATTTTACTAATTTCTCCTTGATTCTTAGAAAATAAATCGTAAGAAAATTGGAATCCATCATTCTCTAAAAATCTAAAGATCCATGTCTTTTTGAGTTCTTCTATTTCTTCCTTATTTTTATTTTCTCCTTCATCTTCTGCATCCTTGGCAACACTGTCTAGAAGCTCAGAGACAATGAATTCTTCAGGCCTGTTGTCTCTTTCTTCTCTGGCCTTTCTCTCCTTTTCGTCCTCCTTCTCTTCCTCTGGGTCGTCCTTCTTGATCCCTCCCCTCACTGGGCCTTTGATGTCCTTGTCCTTGGAAGTGTCCTTCGCATTCTTGAACACCCTTACAATTTCCTGGCCCTTCTCTCCGCCTTCTTCGATCAAGCTCTCGATGATTTGGAACATGTACAGCAGCTTGAAGATGCTACTGGTGTCGATCAGGGTGTTCCAGTCTTTTCTCCCTTCCTCCCCCTTCTCAACCTTCAACTTCAAAATCTTGTCCTGAATCGTAGGGTTCGTCACTAATTTCTGAATCAAGTTCCAAGCATCTTTAGACGATTCGTCTTTCCTGTCCAGCAAACTGAATATCTGGTCAAAGTACTTATCTTGCGATAGAATCCATCTTGGAAGCAATGTCTTGTCAGTGTTCTCTTCACAAGTTTCACTAATTTTCTTTAAGTCATTTCTGTAGTTATGCGCTAGAATGTTTGCCCGAACTACTTCTTCTTTCCGAATAGAGGCAAGTCTGTAAAATTCAACGAATCCAGCCTTATCTACTTTGCCATCTCTATCGTAATCGTGGTTTGTGAACAAGTTTTTAATTCTGCCATCATTGGTCTTCACTGTATCATCAGTGCAGGCTCTGATGAACTCAACACAGTCTTCAGGTGTCATCAAGCCATCGTGAGAAAAGGTATCAAACCACTCTCCAAAGATTCCCTCTGCTTCTGGGGTCAAAGTCTGTCTATCTGGCTTAATTAGAGGAGCCTTAGGGATATTTCCCATGTTTTGCTTGTTCGCAATCAATTTTTCATTATTCTTAAAGGAAAGCTCTGCAAGAGTTTTACCATTATCAATGTCTTTGATTTCGGAGGTACTAGAGTATCTAATAAGTCTTACGTATTCTGCTGGTACTTTGTTAATTGCTCCTACAATTCTCTTGATGTCATGAACTGTAGCATTGCTGAACATTGATACTTCAATTTTCTTTCCAATTTTCTTATTGTATGATACAAGATTAGTAATATTCATATCAAGCAATTCTCCCTTCAGTAAAGATCTTTGCTGTTTTAGCCCAGTTGTACCTTTTCTTTCAGATTGAGCAAGGAATTCATCGAAAACTTTTAAAATACTAGCAATTTGTTCTGATTTAGTTGCATCAGATTTGTTTTCATCATTTTTAATTTTATCTAGGTAGTTTAGAGCAGTCTCAATGCATTCAGTATTGATCTCTTTCTTACTCTCTTCAATAGAAGGAATCAGATTATGATAAAGTTTGATTAAAAACTTAATTGCTTTTGATTTGACCTCTTCATCTTTACTATCAATGATGATCTTCCATATATTAGAGATTCCATCTAGATTAGCAGGCTCAGTGAATAAATTAAATCCAGACTCTTCGACCATCTCCTCTGTCCTTCTGCCCCTGCTAAACGAAAATTGAGAGAAATGCGCCCCAGAGGAATTAGAGAAACTAGTCATTCCTGAAGCTTTTGGGACTTTAGTTTTGATTCTTTTCAAATTTTGGGCAGTTTCATTGGCTAATAAGAAATAACTTTGGATGCAATAGAAGCCATCAAGAGTCAAGGAGCCCATTTCGTTACTACCCTTTCCTAAGCGTTCGTTGAATATTTCTCCGATATCCTTGAGTTCCCAAACAATAGAAGAACCGATTTCAGTTTCACATGATTCCTTGAGCCACTTGAAGACCGCTTCCTCGTCAAATGTGATGGTGGATTTGTCGATGAGAGCGTTCCAGATAGGGTCAACTTCTTTCCTCGAAATGGTATAGTTCGAGTTTGCAGCTAGGAACTTCAAGAACTCTAGCCTCTCACTGATGTTTGTCTTGTGATCGTACCTCCCTTCAAAAATTCATTCACTTGCTTTCGACTTATCTTTTACATCCTTGTATTTCGCTTGGGATACCTTGCTGTAATTCATGAAGTCATCTAAGAAATAATCAATAATCTTTTCCTCTTCAATGTAATGGAGAATAGCAGAGTTTGTAGAAATTATATCTTTGTCCGCACTTTCTTCCTTGCTTTCTTCTTTAGCTTCTTCCTCCTTTTCATCTCTATTCTCTTCCTCAGAATCGACTTCATTAGAAAGCTTCATATCTTTGGCATTGACAAACTTTGGCTCAATATATTGGACATTCTTCGCAATCTTTTGGAATATTTTCATTGACTCTATCTGAGCTTCATGTTGCTTCAAATTTTGGAGACAGTTTGCAAAGTAAACTTTAGAGTTCTTGTAATTCCATTTCTTCAAAAGGTCGCAAATTTTAGTAATAGCTAAATCAGCCACGTCCCTCGGATTCTTTTGATCAACTGAAATTCTCCAGAGAATTCCAGCAATCTTGATGGAGTGTTCTGTAGTTCCCTTCGAAAATTTGCCCATTTCATAAATACAGTCAACAGCTTCTGGGATGATCTTTGCATTTTTGTCAGCTTCAAATTTCTCTAAAAATTGCATGATATGGTGATTCTTCATTGGAACTCAAGTGTCGTGAATAATCTTGTAGATTTCTCTTCTAGTTTCATCATCAAATTCAGTTGCTCTCCAGAACAAATTTAGTTGATCTTCTGTTAGTTTATCTTCAACAATTAAAAATTTTAAGATTTCTTTTGATCTTTGTACAATCTGCACATGGTAGTTTTTAGGATCAAAAATTACTTCAAGGATTTTATGCTGATCGATCCAATTCAGCATATAATCTGCACTAACTCTACTAGCTTTAGAATACTTTAAGTTTTTCAAAGTCTCAGCCAAACTTTTTATACCTTGAATCCTTCTCTCAAGGAAATTAGATTTGAGACACATTAAGACAATATCCATATTTAAGTGCTCTATTTCTTGATCTCTCTTTTCATAATTATAGATTCTCTTCAACAAATCATTGAGTCTATTCACAATTCCTTCAATCTTCTCTCTTCTAACATTTCTAATACTCTTTTCTGGAGCATTCAAAATTGAGTTCTGAACTGCATTCTTGACATCGACAGCATAATTCTTAATAAAGTCTCTGTGATACATCGGATAGACCTTTCCAATGCAGTCCATATAATAAGCAAGCAACTCAAAAGAGAGTGGATTTTCCTTGTCAGTCATCTTCTCTATTAGTTTGTCATATCCACCAAGTCTTCCAAAATCGTTCAGTCATTGAATCAAAAGATAAGACTTACATTTTCTTGGTCTTGTAACCGCATAAATCATTTCTTCACCTTCTTTGATTGGTGGATCATTAGAGTCGTCAATCATAGTTTCTTCACTAAACCTAGTGCCCTTGCCACCCTTTGGCTTGGAATGTGAGTGGAGCTTAGCAATTTTAGGACTCCAAACAGGGAGCCATTCATCAAATCTAGCACTCCAGCCATCAAACTTCTTTCCTTCTTCGTCAGTCTTTCCACCATCAGGATGGTAAAGTCTGAATCCAATTTGCATAAGTTCCCACTCTCTGCCATCAGGCTCTTTGTGAGTTCTGAAGTCCAGAATGGTGGAAGCGTACCACACCTTCGCCTTATCGAATGCATCCACTTCGTCGCCTTGCTTTAGCTCTCCCTTCCATTCGCTGTCGCTTGAGTATTCACCCAGTGGTGCAACATCTGATGAGAATCTGGATGTAATTCTAAAAATTTAATTTAGCCTACTTATCCTACCTATCGTATGTTTTAGAGTCCTTTTCAAATTCTAGGTGAATGGCGTCTTCGTCGATACCGACTATCTTAGCAACACCCCAGCACTTGCACTTCTCATCGCCTTTTATGGCGTCAACCCTGTCGTCCAGCTTGAGTTCGTGTCTCCATTTTTCCTTCTTCTTTTCTTCGATCTAAATATCCAAATTTATTAACATTTAAAGCCCAAAGCGATAGAATCTTACCAGTCTCAGTTCAGATTCTTCGTCCTCATAGTGGTAGGAGTGCAGTATGCAGTTGTGGTCAAACACATATTTCATGGCTTCTGCCAGGTCATCGTTTTCGATGTCTACCGCAAACAATCTGATGTATTGCTTCATGATTTGAGCAATCACCTCGAGGTACTATACCATGTTCATTAAAATCACGGTTAACATCGAACTTTTGAAAGTTTCACTAAGATATTTTGATAACAAAATTCGGTCGACTAACAATTCTCTATTTAAACTTACGTCAGGATCTGCAGATCTCTCTTTGTTGAGCCTTTTCAAAAGACCTAGTGTGCAGTCTTGGTAAAAGAAGTCTCTGAACTCTTTATCTTCTCCAAAGCAGTTCGGATCTTTCACGACTTCTTCGATAAAAATGGACAGTTCTCTCATCCTATCTAGTGGTTCTTCTCTATGATCAATAGCACTCTTAATGACAAAATAAGCAGTTTTAGCATTGGCTTTCTTTTGGTCCCATGTTTCTTCAACTTCTTGTTCTGGTACGTTCTCAGCATCAGCTGCATCTGGTTGATTTTCTTCAGACATTTTTATTTATATAAACCCGATGAAAATAAGTCCTACTTTAATTCAATTTGGCCAATCTCACCAGGGGTTTTGGGGTTTTGGGGTATTTTATTATTGAAATCAGATTGAGAGTAAATCAAATTCAATATAATTTTTAAATGAAGCATCTAAATATCAAATATTTTTGTTACGATTTCTTTGAAAATTCGGCTAAGAGAGAATAAAATTGCGAGTTTTTGTCAGCTTTAAGGACTTCTGGGGAGTCAAACTCAGCCACCTTTCCATTCTCTATCACCAAAATTCTATCACAGTTTAATACAGTATGAAGCCTGTGAGCTACTATTAGCATAGTACAGTCTTTGAACTCTTCATCAATCAACTTTTGCACAGTTGCTTCTGTCTGGATATCAATACTGGCAGTAGCTTCATCCATTATTATGATTTTTGATTTCTAAACTAACTTTAACAAGACCCGCTTACCTTTAAGATGGCTCTGCAAATGCAAATGAGTTGTTTCTCTCCTGAAGATAGATTGTTCCCTTTAGATTCTATCTGAAAATCTAATCCATTTCTGTCTCTTTCAATCAGTTTTATGAGCCCTGACTTTTCAATTAAGGAATAGATTTCTTCATCAGTATGCTTTTCATGAGGGTCAAGGTTAAATCTGATTGATCCCTTAAAAATAGCACTTTCTTGAGTAATAAAAGTTAGCTTAGAACGTAGAGTATCAAGCGGAATAGATCCAATATCTATATTATCGATCATAATTTTTCCAGAAACAGCCTCTATAATTCTTGAAAGTGAAAGGCAAAGGGTACTCTTCCCACATCCCGACCTTCCAACGATTCCAATTTTCTCCCGGTTTTGAACAGCAAAAGAAATATCATTTAAAACCATTTTGCAATCAGGTCTATATCTAACTGAATAATTTTCAAATTCAACAGATCCGGCAGTTGGCCAATTTTCAGGAATGTGTTGCTCTTTAGAAATCACACTGCTTTCTTGAGGAATCGTAGTGAGGTTTTGGCACCTCTTAAACGATATCATTTGCTCTTCAATAGTGCCTTGGGTGTTAAACACTTTACTAATGTTATCCTGGATATCAACAAGGTAGATCATAATCAAAATAATGACTTCATTTTCAAAGTACCCCTTGAACAGCACCTATAAACGGTTGGTTAAGAAAATGGTGGTGAATTTTGTCCCTAACTTTAAATGCTTACTCAGTACAGATAGGCGATTAAAAATACACTGAGAGTGACTATGGTCAGTCTAATGTTAAGCCAACACCTCACTCCTCGCTTGAAAAACGAGGCAGACAAGTAGTGGTTTTGAATTTCCATGTACTGTGCCTCAAATTCTGCCACTTTGTTATAAGCCCTAATTGTTGAAGCTCCAGTAAACGATTCTGATAAGTGAGAAATTATAGGCGTTATTGCTACACTGTAAATTTTGGACATTTTTCTCATTCCTTTTACAAACTTTCCAAAAATTCCTAGAAGATGAATATGATGTCAGAAACTAAACTTACTGCAACTGACAATGACTAGAATTGGAATAAATATGACTACCCAAGGAATTATGTAAATTGCAAGCAAAACAGTACTTGCCAATGATATAAAATTCTTCAAGTAAAACCTGGTCGAGCTATAATATGTTATTGAATAGTTATTATGAACAATATTCAACTTACAAATGAACCTCGCCTTCTATCAAGAGCATGTCTTTTGATAATCTGTTCAAAATCAATGAAGAGGGAGTGATGTCAAAAAATAAATTTATTGGGGCCTTAAATATTTTCATCATCATATTGTTGAACAGTCATTTAGCAGCCAATGCAGTAAAAAGAGCATAAATTTTAACACCAAAATGGATCAAAAATGTGCCCAAAAATGTCAAAATTACTAATTTAGTAAATAAATTGAGTTCTAATGAAATAGTAATCTTTCCTCCTTCTTTGATCCACTTTAGTAAATAATAATCAAAATAAATGTTTGATATCCTTGACAATACTAAGAAAATAAGTGTGCATATAGCTAACACCAAACACATTTTCGTATAGCCAAAATAGTTCCAAAACACTTTTAAGCCAGTATCTAAATTTTCATTACTTTCATCAACAGTAGTTCGCCTCGAATGATCACTCATGTAGTTCAAGTGCACTTTTGATTGATTTTTCTTAATTGAGTCTTCCTCTTGAGGATTTTTAGCAACCTCTAGTTGGTTCATATGGTCAAGAATGAGTTTAAAATATTCCTTATGGTATAGCTCCAAGAACGTGCCATCATATATTATTCGTCCTTGATCGACTACCAAAATTCTATCAACTTTATCAAGAAAATCGACAGCATGTGTAACAAGTATTCTAGTTTTATTTTTAAGCTCGTTTAAGAAAATATTTTCAAAAATGTCGTGTTTAACATGCGCATCCAAAGCAGAAAGTGGATCGTCCATGAGGACAATGTCAGTGTCAGAGTAAACAGCTCTAGCTATACTAACCCTAGCTTTCTGTCCTCCGCTGAGATTAATGCCACGCTCTCCTATTTCAGTGAGGTCTCCTCCCCCAAACATTTTCAAATCTTCTTCCAGTTGGGATGCTTCGATGATTCGATTGTACTTATCTGGCTCTAGTTCATTTCCAAACAAAATATTATCCCTGATAGATTGGTTTAGAATCCAAGGCTTTTGCTCAATCAACGAGACTGATCCAGATATTTTCACTGGCGACAGGAAACTAGCTTTCTTCGACTCTTCTTTTAAAGACAAGTTGAAACTATTAATTAAATTCAGATTATGCTGTTTTTGAGCTTCAGTTATGTTATTTGATATCTTTAGCTCTTTTCCCTTAAATTTTTGTTGTGTATTTTTATCTACAAACATCATATCACCGATAATAGAGTGAATAAGCGATGATTTCCCTGATCCAACATTGCCGATAATTGCAACAAATTCTCCTTCCTTGATTTCAACATTTAAATCGTGAAGAGTAACACATTCAACCATGTCGATAGAATGTTTATGCTTTTCAGGATTCTGATTTCCTGTTTCAATAATATTTTGTTTATTTTCCCATAAAGTTTTAGGATTATACCCCCAAAAGAAATCACCATTATTCACCTTTATAAAAGAAGAAGGTTGGTGATCAATTTTTATCATTTTTGGATTTATTTCAAGACACCTAAGAAATTCTTGGATCCGTTTGATAGAGATAGAGAATTCTGTAATTTGTCCTCCAAAAAATGCAACCCATCTGAGGCTTATTTTGATCAACCCAAAGTATTGAATAGAAGCAACCACAAATGACACGTCTATAGGACCATCTTTTAGATTTTATTAATCAATGCAACAAAGAGCTATTAAGTTCAATAGCACAAACTTACTTAAATTGTTACTGTTTTTGTAATAAAAATATGAATATGAAACCAGCATTGTCAGTGGGTACACAATATCCATTGTAGAATAAAAATATGTAGATAAAGTAAATCTTTCATTAATTCTATATAGTTCTGCCTCTCTTTGTTTGCCTAGCATTCTTTCAAATACTGACTTTAAATTGTTTAGCTTTATCATCATCATGTTTTCAATCGTTTCAGTGATTGTGTTCATACTATAAGGAAATAAACAATTTAAGATTAAAATTAATCTTACATTGGCTTCTTTGCTAATACCTTAATTCATTTTGCTATTTTCAAGGACAAGAAATAATCAATAGAGATGAACACTAAAATAATCATAAAGCCAATAAAGAACGCTTCTCCTAAATACATAAAGATGATGGCGCATGAAACTATCAAAGTAACTGCCAATCTAATCAAGTGAGGAAACACTTCAATAATCTGAGAAAATCTTTGTGCATCATTCTGCACAAAGTTGATGATATCTCCTCTAGCATGCACCTTATTTGTTGAAGGAGAAAGCTTCAAACTTTTGCTATAAATTAGTGAAATAATTGCCTGGTTAGCTTTTGAAGCAACCTTCAGTCTAAAGAAGTCGTTAGTCACTGTTACAACATCTTCGATACTCTGTAAAATGAAGATAACAACCACAAGCATGAGAGCATTTTTCTTTGTGTATGTTCCTGTATCATCTTCAATGTACTCCATAATTTCTTTTAACATTATGGGGCCGATTAAGTTGTTGGCTGCACATACTAAGCCCCAAAAGACGGATATCAGTAGTTCCTCTATACCAAGCTTGAAAACCCAAAACTTACTCCAGTATCAATGAAATATTGCTTTGAACAAGGCGTTGCCCTCACCATCTTTGAACTTGTCCCAGGAGTGGCTGAGGCGGTCTACACAAAATATGCCAAAAATGGATACCTCTTTGCACTCGGATGGAATCCTGGAAGTCAACAGGTCCAAGCATATTCAGTTCTAGCTTATTGTCATTTCAGTGCTAAAGCAATTGCCAAATAAACCCTAGAAAAGCTTACGTCGATAAGAGGGTTGCACCAAGAAAACAAAATAGAGGAGAGCCATCCAACATTATTCATCTATACATTAGTTGCATCTACTTACTTTGAACACAGTATCATCTTTCACAGATGGTTGATCTTTTACACTAAATCAAAAATAACGATGAAAAATTCGTCAAACAATGTATGCCTTATAGAACTTTATATTGTTCAATTGAGGCCGATTACTCCAAAAATCCTTCATGGCCTTATTTAGAAATTATTTGAAGACTGATATATATCTAAGTTCATTCAAAAATATAAGCAGTTATAAATACAATTCTCTTTTATAGACAATATCTTCTACCATTCAGATATTTTATGAAAATAGAACTAAAAATACAAGTCTACTTTTTGTAAAACTGATTTAATTTATTTAACGCAGTTTTTGTGCTATGAAAGTAGAAGACACTCAGATCTTACCTCCACATGTTATCACTCTGCGCGTTTTTCCTTTCTTCCATTTTAATTTTATTATTCATCAATTTTCTTGCCCTACCCAGGGGTTTTGGGGTTTTGGGGAAGCTAGTTTTGAAGCAAGGTTATTTGCGAAAAATTTGCTCCATTTGGAGCTCTTGGTTTAGCCTTTCAGCTTT
>JAGYYQ010000058.1:0-15684 GCA_021440005.1 Euplotes weissei
TGAATGCTACCAAACTCGTAGGTCAAAGACGTTGGCAGTGTAGCAAATGCAGTTACGTGTATCTTAAACAAGAGGTTGCACAAAACTGTTGTATAAGTTTGTTTAATTTTTAATGAGGTAAATAAATAATGGCAGAAACAATACATAATGTATTATTAAAATTGGATAAACATTTGGAGATAAGTGTTAAAGACAAAAGAAGTTACGATGGCAAGGTTAGCACATATTACAAATTATTGCAACACGCTGGTTTCCGTGACGAAAAAATGATTGAATTGCTAAATATGGCAATTAAAGAGATAAAAATAAGGTCAGAAAATGAATGATTTAGTATTGCATCAAATGTTAGTTAAATTAGCGTTATTGTCAATAATAGTTAGTTTTGTTGCAATGTATTCAGGAGTGGTTTTTATTGCAATGTCATGTGTTTGTATTGCAGTAATCTGTTTGTTACTTGAAAAGTTTTTAGTGATTTGAGCAAATCAAATTAAATGGGGTTATCAAAATGAGAATGAGAAATTGTAAAAAATGTAAAGATATATTCTATGCTGAACGAAAGATAAGTTCTGGTTCAAAAGTTTGTAAAAAATGTAAGAAATCAAACCGTCCAATAAATATAACTAGGAAATGGCCAATTTTAACTTATGCTGAAGATATGTTAGGTTTGAATCCAATTTCACCTACAGTTATTGGTGTTGAACCAATGGTTTCTGGTGAAAAAGGAATAATAAAATTGAATGAGGTGTAAAAATGAATAATAGATGGGAAATAATTGAGAAATTTTGTTTAGTGGGATTAGCTTTTATGTTTGGTTTTTTAGTTGCAACTTTAATTTATAATGTTGAAGTGCATGAAAAACAAATAATTGTTGAAAGTGAATATCTTACTTCTATTGATAATGGTGAGGAACATTTAAGATACTATGATTCTGGTCATAAAAGGGGAAACCGTACTTACTCAATCAGTCCAGTTGTAGTAAAAAATTTGAATTCATTGTATAATCAAACTGGTGACATGGAATACTCTGCTTGTTTGAAAGGGTGGTTTGATGAAAAAAAAAATCATTTACATATTAATGGTTTAGATAATATTAACTCTAATGGGTACTTGAGTATAAATGCATTGGGCATTGAAGTACCTTCAATTGATATTGCCTATTGTGATCGTCGTTACCATATTGGTACAATCCATAAACATCCTTCTCCTTATCCTGAAGTTCCAAGCCATACTGATATTGTTAACGTATTAAACAATGATAAACGTAAGAGTATGGAAGTAATGTTAATTCAGCGAGAAGAAAATGAGTTTAGGTTTGTAGATAGAGTAAACTGGCGGTTTGGTATTGGTTATACTTTTGAAGACGGGAAACTAATTCAGCGCAATTATATTATTAGTGGTGAATAAAAATGGACAGATTAAATGCATCAATTTATCTTTACATTTTTTTATTTACATATCTATTAATTGGTTTTTGTGCAGAATTAAGTTATTGTGCAAAGCCTATGTTAGAGGAAGATTTAAATAAGTGAACCATTTATTTAATCATAGGCTTATTGTGGCAAAACAATCCACTCTCCAACAAGACACCTCTTTTTGTAAAGTGATGTCACAATAAGTCACCCTCTTATTAACATAGCAAAAAAGCACATACTTTTTGAGTACATAGGTGAAAATGAAATACGCAATATACAAAAGGTACAGTACAGATAAGCAAGACTCCCTAACACAAGATGCAGAGATTGCTAATTTCCTTGAATACAAGAAAATTCAAGTTGTCGATGTCGAATTCTTTGTTGATGAAGGAATGAGTGGAAATTCTTCTAATCGTCCTAAATTCCAAGAGATGATGCAAAATATACGTTTGAAGAAATATAATATGGTGATTGCTTACAAATTGGACAGGTTGAGTCGGAGTAATCGTGATTTGCAAAACTTGTTGTATGATTTGAAAGAAAATGATGTTGAGTTAATTTTGGTGAAAGATAATATTGATACTTCTACTGCCACTGGAAAAATGTTATTTGATATTTTTGCAATGTTTGCTGAGTTTGAACGTACTGTAATCAATGAACGAACTAAAGCAGGTCGTGCTCGTGCGGAACTAGAAGGTAAGATTTGTCATAGGCCAAGAATTGAACTTCCTATGTTGCAGATACAAAAATGGAAAGAGGCGGGTTTGAGTTATCCTAACATTACTGGGATGCTAAAACAAAAAGGAATTAACGTTTCTGTTAATACTGTGAGAAATAGATTTGGTGAATGGGAAAATGCAAGAACAAGAAGCAACTGAATTGGTAAAACATACTGGGGAGATATTATTTTTGTTTGTTATGTTTATGGCCGTTGTAGTTTTGCTTTTGACGTACCCTTACTATGATTCAATTTGGGCTGCTATGGTAGTTTTATGGGTAATGTTGTTTGGGATTGCAATTACCATAGTGTTTAATAGATATAGTAAATGAGGTTTGAAAATGAAAAATAAAGCATTACTAATTGTTTTGATATTTTTGTTATTGTTACCATTTGGTGTTTTAGCTGAATCAGGCGGCGGCGCATTTGGGGGAAGAGTCTATTCCGAAAATGAATGTAATGAAATAGCAGACCAAAAAGTTTCAGAGGCAGAAAAATTATATGAAGATTATTTCAATAATATTCTTTTAATTGGTTTAATCTATATTGTTTTAATATCTATTTTAGGATTGATTTTTGTAGGGATGCAATTACAAAAAATAAAAGAATGTGGTTTTAAGTCTTGGTGGAGAAAATTAAATTATAATGAAATGATTTTAAGGGTGAGTAATGTCTTTAGTATATTATTATTCACATTATATAGTTGTTTAACTATATCTACTGCTATAACTGCGGAGAGATATGTTCATGCAGGAATATTAATTATAATAGAAATAATGTTATTTTCATCTATGGTATATACTTTATTTTTTTGGAAATATGAAAATGAGAATAATAAGAGTAGGTGCGGTTGAAGTAAAAAAAGGTAATTAAAATGGTTTTCAACATAAAAAGAAATATTTTGTTAGTAATTGTCAGTATCTTAGGTTTAGGATTAAACTTAGTTGCTGGGTTATGGCATTATGTTGTCATGTGGATAATATATTTTGGGGTAAGTATATTTTTTTTAATAATTTCCAAATGTAGTGATTAAATGAGGTTTGAAAATGAAAGAAAACGAAAAACAATCTGGTAATGAATCAATATTAAAGATGTATGGAGAGGTGGGGATGTTTTTAGGGGCACTTTTGGGGTTCTCCTTGAATCTTAGTGATTACTTGTATATAAATTTTGGTCACAGATGGATTTTGGTCTTTGGTTATTTTTTGGTATTTTATTGGTTATTGTGTTGATGACTATAGGTTGCTTATTATTTATGTTCATATACGAGGTATTTGAAAAATTAGGTTGGGTGAATAGAAAATGAAAACAAAAGTGGGTATGGAAAGAGTGGGCGAGATTCGCCGTAATATTGAAACTGGGAAGAAAGAGTATTGGTGTACTCGTGACGCTCGAAGGTTTCAGATTTATACTAAGAAGAAATTTTTTATTACATTAGGTGGTTATAAGTTTGAGTGTCCTAATGCAATTGGTTTTGCTACATATAAATTAAAACAATGTTTTGCGAATGATGTTGGTGATATTGTTGTAAAAGTTCAAGGATATGCTGGCACTACTGTTCGTATGATTCGGTTTCCTTTATCAGATATTCCTATATTCGGAGAAAAGATTAAAGAGGAAGGTTATGAGGAACAATATGTTATAAGTTTAGATAGGTATTGGTAAAATGGAATATATTATTTATCTATTTCACTTAGTGGGATTTACTTTAGTTTTGGCAGCTTGCACTTTTTTGTTTTTTCTTTTGGTGCTATTTTTAGGTGAATTATGGGGAAGTGGATAGCAGTAAGGCGTGAAGAAACAACCATTTTAGAATGGTTACGCACATTTAAGAAGTATAAGGTCTTTAAACTTCGTAATGAGAATGATGTGTTTATTATTGAGCGAAAATTTACAAATGTGAAGGTAAAAGAAAAGGATAAAGATAACAAAATGTTGAGGTAAATGTAAAATGGGTGATGAGTTTTATAAAAAGACAAATGAGGTTAGGGAAAAAATAAAGAATCCTGTTGTTAAACGTCCAATTGATCCTCTTAATTTCTGGATAGTTTTTATTGTTGCTGTTGTAGCTGTTATATTTTTCACATTGAGGACATACTTATGAAATTCAAAATTAGAGCTTGTTTTGATAATAGGGATGCAGCTGATGATTATCTTTATATGGTACAGATTAAAGAACAAAAATTAGCGAAAGTGCAGTCTCGCAAAAATGAATTTACTGGAAAAACTGAATGGGCAGTATATGTTTGTCCTAGAGATGTTAACTTTGTAATGGAGTTGTTGTAAAATGGAAAAAGTAAAATTATTAATTTTATTGTTGGTGTGTTCAATTTTTTTAACTGGGTGTGAAAACGAAATAGTAAAATTTGAAACAGATTCAAATGGAGAATGTACAATTGAATGTATTGAGTTAGCAGAAAGTAAGTTTTGTATGGAGTCGATATCAAATTATGCAACGACAATAAATAATAGCAAATTAATAGAAAATAGTTGTGAATGTATTTTATTAAATTGTTTGAATTAAAAATGAAGGTGATTAATAATGGAAGAAATGAAAAAAAATTTAACCAAAACAAATGTATTGCGTGTAATGAAAATTATAAAACGTCCAAGTAAAGAAGAATACAAGAGTGCATTAATTGTTTCTGGGTTAGGTATTACTATTATTGGTCTTGTTGGGTTTATTACATTCATGATTAAACAGTTGGTGATTTGAAATGGCTACTTATTTGATTCAATGTAATAACTCTAAATGCCGTATATTGAATGCTAAGGAGACAAAAAATATTCAAAAATATGTATTTGAATGTAGAAAATGCGGTATTAGAAAAAGGTGTTATAGTAAAAAAAATGGAACTCAAATAACTATTAGGAAAGTTGAAGATTCTCAACTAGCAAAAGAGATAGTTAAGGAATTCAATAGGGAGTTACAGATTCAACAAGAAGGCATTATGGATTTGGGTTTTAATGTTGCAGGGTAAACATATCTGTATTATGCGAAGTGTCCGCAAATTTCGGACAGTTGAATAAGAGGTAAAGAAAATGAGTGAAATGGAACGTAACATGGGGAAGCTGATTCCTGTGAAAAAAAGTATCAAAGAAATTGCTGAAGATGTTGTTAAGGAAATACCAAGATATTTCAAAACAAAAGAAGAATTTTTTAGAGGATGCCCAAGCGAATTTGGATATCAAATCATTAAAGGAATTTGCTATAAAGTAGAATTTTTTGTTGAAGGTGCGACTGGCGACCCTCAGTTTGCGGTTGTAGAAAGAAATACTGATGGGTCAATTGATTTCCATACCTATCACTACAATGGCAGTGGGCACTGGACAGAATTAGTTGAAGATGAATTATGATTAATGCGAAGGGGTGAGAATCATGGATAAAGATATGTGTTTGTGTGGAGAAGAAAAGTATGTTTGTTCAAAGCTTTGTTGGGAATGTGAACTAGATAAAGATAGGAAGACAGATTTTGAATATTCAAAAAAATCAGGGGAAGCAACCAGAGATGAGGAAATTATGTGTCCTTATTGTGGGTGGGTAGATGATTATACTAGTGAAATGCATGACGAAGATGATTTTTTTTGTGGTGAGTGTGAAAAAACATCAGAACTTTCCAAAGAATACACTACTACTTGGACTACAAAAAAGAAAGAGGAGTGAAAGAAGAATGGGAAAGAACAAAAAATCATATGAAAGTTTGTTGTTGAACGCATTGGAACATTGGTATAGGGATCAGTGCAATTTCCCTATAGGCGAAGCTAAACATTGTGCAGAACAAGTAACAAGATTAATGATAGAGGAGTGAGCATGGCAGAATATTGCGAACAAGTGAGGTAGGAATGTGAAACCAACAATAAGAAAATTAAATGGGGATTGGAACGCTTGTTATATTGATAAAAATGGGGTGGTAAATTATATCTCTCATGCTAAAACTAAAGATGAGTTGATTTTGAGACTTATTGAATGTTGGCTTCATTGTAATGGTTATAAAATTCAAACAGGAGGGGATGAGCATGGCAGAATTAAACTTAAACCGATTATTAGAAATTAGGAGAATCATCCAAGATAATGCAAAAAAGTTTGTAGATTCAATCAATAATGAAGATTTGCAATACTTGGCAACTTCTATCATGGCAGCTAATGAGAATTATGTTATATTAAACCCAGATACCTATGGTACACAAACAATCCTTAGAACTGGTTTTACTACAAATCAAAAGAGGTTTATCCAGAATTTGCAGAAACGTGATGCTGCGAAGCGTGAGCAGCTCTTGTCTGAACCTATGTCTTTGTGTATCCAATGTAATACTAAATGGAGTGGGTTAATTATTACTTGTGAAAATTGTGACGCAAAGTATTCAGATAAACCTTATGAGTCAAAAATAGAACGATATATTGATTATGAAGATGTATTAGAAGTGCTGGGGGAAGGGCAATGAATGAATTATTTCACTTGAAGATGTTTTTCAAAGAATTTCATCTGAATAGAATCATACCCATAAAACATTGGATGCATTATTACTTTTATTTGAAATGGAGACTACTCTTTATGACTGAAGAACAACGAGAGGCTTTTCACCAAAAGAGAATTGAAGAATCAAGAGAAAAATTGAGAAAAACTCTTGCTAGTTTTGGCAATTCATTTTTGTTTAAAGAAGATGAGGAAGGGCAATGAAAACGTGTGATGTTTGTGAAGATTGGACACATGAAGTATGCTTTACTAAACAGGAGTTTGATGATGTAATTGCTGTAACACGTGAGCAGCTCTTGCAAAGATTGGCTGAAATTAAATGTCATGAAGGCGGCCCACATACAAAAGGATATAACTTTGCAATAAGGGAAGTTGTAAAAGATATTGAGAAATAAAATAGGGGGTGGTGATGATGGAACAGAGATTATATTGTGAAATGAAACACGAAGTATTAGAAGCGTTAAAAGAAGGTGATTAAGTTGAATCAAAGAGAAAACAAGGGAAATGCTGGAACAATTGAAGTTAATTTCAAAACTAGAAATGATCAAACTGAAAGCGTTAAAGTTCATAAATACCAAAAAGAAGCAAATGTAGAATTAAACTTTGAAATTGATGTAGATATGATTAAATCTTTTGAAGATATTAATAATTGTAAATTAACAGATATTATTCTATTGGGTGATAATGGTGCAGTTCGGAGAGTTAGGTTTGATTAAAATGGAATATAAAGAGACTTTGAAAAATAAATTAATGGATTTACCAAATGATATTAAAATTGTAGAAGACAAATTATTATTAAACTTTTTACAAATAGAACAGCAAGAAGCTGATTTAAGCCGTTGGAAAGCAGAACAGAAGGTATTAATACAACAGAATAAGGAATTAAAAAATGCTGCTATACGTGATTCTGAATTAAAGAAACGTATGTTTGAGCAGAAGAAAGATGTTTTGGACAATTTGAACCAATTAAAGAAGCAAAAAATGGAACTAGAAAGCGAAAAAAGGTTTTATGAGAATCAGTTTAAGGCGGTTCGTGCAATGGTACAATTAGAAATTTTAAGGGTAGAGTAAATGGTATCAAAACAAATGATAAATAGAGCTATGGAAGAAAAGCCATTTACTTTTATAATGAATGGTGGAGAAAAGTTAGACCTTTATACTAAATCTCAAATAAAAACAATTATTGATAAAATAATCTATTTGTATGATTTGGAAAAAGAAGAAAAAAATATGTTATAAAGTATTAAAACCTTATTTCTTTATTGTTTTTTTAATAGATTTTTTTCCTTTGCAGCCCCATGCTTTGCGTCGCACTTTGACTTTCAAGGTTTTCTTTTGACCTGAACTTCTTGCACAGTATGCATTGCCTCGTTTGGTTCCTGCATAACTTACTCTTTTTCTAGTTCTGCCTTTGGAATCTTTATATGTTGTCCCATCAGCATACTTTTTTTCAGCTTGTTTTCGTGTAAGTTTTGGCATTTTTATTCACTAGGTTTACTTTTACCTAGGTTTGTACTCCATAATATTGCTATTGCTGCTGCTATGTTTGCGTAAGCGTGACTATTAACTTCTGTTGTAGGTAATCCATAAATTCTCATATAAATGTGGCTTGATAATACAACTACAATTCCACTCCAAAAAATTATTTTTTTCAAATTTACCATTTTATTTATTCCTCTAAAAAAGTGGGGAAAAATCCCCTAATTTTATTGACTCATTTTCCACCAAAGGTAGAAGAAAGCAGTACCGGCTAAAACATAAGTCACTTTTTCAAGGAGTGGAAATCCTCCTAGTAACATGTTTACAATGTTGTAGTCAAATGCTCCTACTGTAATCCAGTTAAGGGCCCCTGCTGCTGCTAATCCTGTAGCTGCCATTTCGTCTTGTTTCAATTTATATTTTGCCATTATTTTTTTTCCTCGCCATATTTATTCATCATTACTTGCAATATACCATATACTGCCAATAATGAGTAGAAAGATAATTCCAGCTATTGCTAACTTGGAAATATCTTTGCTTGTGATTTCTTGATATACTTCATTGGCAAATTTTGTAACTTCTGTGATTGCATTACTTGCTTTAGGGCTTTTGTCTTCAATGAAGTTAAGTATGTTTGATTTAACGCCTTCTTCTGTGTACTCTAATGTTTCTGCAATTATTGTGCATTCGCCGTTGATGAATTCTTGTCCGCTTGGGCAACTTGTAAAAGAAATTCCATCACTTCCACTACCGCCTGATTCTGGGGCAGGTTCTACTGCTTCTGCATAAGTTATTGTGAAGTTTTCACTTGCAAAAGAGAAGTTACTATTTGAATCAAAAACTAAATAATTCCATTGATAAGTATCTTCATAAGTAAAATTGTATGATATTGTGCTACTGTTACTTAATCCAGAAAGAAGTTCTGTAACATTAAATATTAGGATTCCTGTGGAGTTGTAAATTTCTAGTGTACTGTTTACTAATCCAACATCATCTTGAAAGTTAGCATTATAAATTTGTAATGATTCAGACACAGAGCTATCATTGGCAGGACTAATTAAGGTAACTTCTGGTGGCAATTGTAAGGTTGTAAATAATGCACTTACATTTGTTGTGTTAACGTTACTTGAATTGTCAATAGTTTGTACATCAAGTGTGTAAGTTGTGTCTGGATTAAGTCCTGTAAAATTAAAAAATGTTGTAGGTGTAGTTACATTTGCTACATTGCTTCCATCTAGGAAAAGTAAAGCTGCATCATAATCTGCATCTAGTGGGTTTGTCCATCCAAAAGCAGCTGTTTCATTTGTAAGTTCTGTGTTTGTTAATCCTGTAATGGTTGCAGGTGGGATTAAGTCAGGAGTATAGTTATAATAAACTGTGAAACTTCCAATATTTGTGGCTGAATCGTTAGCATAAACTGTTAATGTATTTTGCCCAACAATTGTATCTCCAAACAATTCTGTTCCTGAACAACTGGCAAGTGATGTGTTAATCACTCCTAAGTCTGGACTATACCAGCAATTTTGTAAATATGTGTCTGTTGCAGAGAAAGTAAAGTTAGTTACATTAGTTGTATAATTCTGGCTTAATGGGTATGTTATAGAAATGATTGGTAAGGTAGTATCCACTATAACTGTCCTTATATCGCTACTATTTTGGTTATTTGATGAATCAATAGCTGTAGCATTATAATAATAAACATCATCTTCTAGGGTAAGAAAAGTATGTGCATAGGGGATAGATACTTTTGTATTTGTGAATAAAAGTCCACTATCATTGTACAAATAAAATGTAACATTATTGATTGCTGTATCATCTGTAGCAGTAAAATTAACAAATATCGAATCTACGTTTACAAATGTGTTGTTTTCTTGTGAATCTACTGCAAAATCAATACTTGGTGGAAAAGTGTCTGGCACAGTTGTATCTATTGTAAAGTTGTATAGTCCTGTAGTGTTTTGATTTCCTGCTAAATCATTTGAGGTTGCATTCCAGAAATAAAGTCCATCTATGAGACCAGTAAAATCAATGTTAAAAAGGTTATCTAAACTAATTGTGCTGTTAATAAGGCTCATAACATTGTCAAATAGGTTAAATTGTGTTTGGTCAAGGTTCACTTCTGTGACACTGATATTAAATGTAACATTATTATTTGAAATGGTACTATCATTTGCTGGCGTAGGGTCAACAAATAGTAAAAATGGTGAAGTTGTGTCTATTGTAACGTTTCTAGTTTCAGTAGAATTAAAATTACCTGATGTATCATTTACTGTGGCATTATAAAAATAAATACCATCTGCTAAAGAATCAAATTTGACTGGAAATGGGCTTGTTGTACTTGTGTTTGATTGTATTTCATCAGTAGAATTATATAAGTAAATTGAAATAGTGTCGATTGCAACATCGTCTGTAGCAGTAATATTTGCCAAAAAAGATGTTTGACTAATATATTGTCCAGTTATTTGCGTATCTGTAGCAAAATCAATAGTTGGTTTTATTCCATCAGATAAAATTTGGCTTTGAATTTCAAATCCTTGAATTAAAGGTGTTTCAAATAATTGACCACTGTCTAATTCTGTTTTAAACTGCATATATCTGTTATTTGTGAAAGATGATATGTCTGCGGTTTGATTAGGATATAATTCAGTAAACGTTTCTCCTGAACACGCAGAATCATCACATGACCTAAAATAATATGTTGCGCCAACACCTCGTTTATAGAGTTGCTGAACTTCTAGAGTTGACAAACTCCTGTTCCATATAGCCATCTCGTCTAATTCACCAACCCATCTTTGATCACTAGCACCTACGTCAGAATCAGAACCGATAACTAAATGATGGTTTAAAGTATCAATTAATCCTGTTTGTGTCCATGCACTTGTTCCTTGACTTGTTCCATCTAAAAATAGCTCAATTGTATTGTCAGCATTATTAGTTTTACCAACTATGTGGTGCCATTGGTCATCAAGATAACCAGAACTAGATCCAGTTACTGTTGTAAAAGAACCTCCATTATTGACAAAAAATTCAAAAACATTTCCTGTGTTGTGTGCTAAAATAAAATTACCTGTAGAACCAATTTCATCTTTTGAAAGAAGTCTTCTAACGCCTGCTGTGGTTGTTCTAAACCAAATACTCACAGTGATGTCTTCCCATCCATCCATTTCAATATCACCTGCTGTAACAAATTGTCCAGCGGTGCCATCTAATGTGAGTGAATCGTTAAATTTTCCGTTTCCAAACCAAGCTTCATTTGAACTAAAATTAAAATTATGCTTATTTCCACTAAAATCTTCAACGTCACTACCATCATATACTGAATTATCTTGCCCTTCATTAAATTTGGTATAAACTTGTATATTTGACATATTAACTTGTTCTTGGAAATTAGCTGTGTCTTGGGTATCATTTGTTGGAAGTTCACAATTATAACATTGTGTTGAATTAACTTGTAGTGAAAAAAATTCATGTGTTGAACCTAAATCATAAACTTGACTTGTCCAGTTACCTGTTCGTTCAAGTTGGTTTTTTTGCAAATCAAAATTATTCAAAATTTCTTGGTCTGAAAGTCGTCTGTCCCAGATTGCAATTTCGTCTAGATATCCTTCAAAAAATTGTGCTTCTGCTCCAATATCTGAATCTGAACCAATCCTTAACTCATAACCATCGCCATCATCTAATGTTGCATATGCCCAAGTAGTGTTATCTACTTGGTTTCCATCATGATAAACTGCAATAACATTATTAATATCGTCAACAACTCCTACTATGTTGTGCCATTCATTATCATAATAATTTTGTGGGGAGTTAGTTGTTTTTACATTTGTACCTGAATATGCAGTAAGTTGGACGTCTCCCCCATTTAATAATAAAACAAAATTACCATTTACACCTGCTTCGTCTTTACTTACAATTCTCATTGCCGAAGAACTATCTGTGGTTTTATACCAAGCACTTATTGTCATATCAGTCCAACTATCTGTGTCCATATCTCCTGCTGAATAACTTGTAGATTTGTCAAAATAAATACTGTTTCCTAATTGAGGGAAACTGTCTTGGGAATAATTTTCATTTCCTGTTGTAAAATTCGCATGATATCCATTTCCAGAGGATTCGTTCAAATCAGCACCTCCATCTGCTGAATTGGATGTAGCCTCATCCATATGCCAAAGCATTTGGTTATTAGTCATGTTATATGTTACAACGGCCTGATTATCATCGAAAGGTTGACCTTCTGTTGTGTTTAATATTAAATCAGTACTATTAAATTCTGTGGCAAAGTGAGTGCCAGAATTAAAATCAGATTGTGTTGTAACAATTGTAGTAGTCATAGCAAAAGCTACAACAGATAAAAGAATAAATGATAATAAGTATAAATATCGTTTTCTCATTTTCACATTATGTTTATTTAATTTAAAAAAAAAGAAAAAAAATCAATCACTGTTATTAGCTAACTGCAATTGTTTGGGTAATTGTGCTTCCAAGCTGTGTTCGGCTAGTATTGTCTTTAAATCCTACTCCTGTTAAGATAACTGAATCATCTTTATCAGAAAGTGTGTCTCCAAGAGCTACAAGTCGAATAACTGGGTCAAAGTCAGCAGCATTTCCAGCAGTTGTGGAAATTTTGAAGTCCATATCATGTTCAGTTACTCGGTCGCCTTCAGCATTAGTTCCAATACCATATTCAACTTTGTAGACTTTTTCGTAACCTGTTAAAGCACGAACATCGTTTGAAGGAATGTCACTTGCTTCTGATAGAACAACTCCATCAAAAGAAATTTCTAAACTTTCTTCATCCCAATCATCTACGTTAGATTCATCTTCTGTGTTTACAGCGATGTAGAACCCGTTACCAAATGCTCGTGAGCTAGTGTTAGCTTCATAAGTAAAGGTTAGGTCTAGGCTAGCGTCTGCTGTACCACTAAAGTCTGCACCAGTTGACTGATTAAATGTAGCTGTTAGTGATTGAACATAAGCATTTGAACCAGTTAATGCTTCAACAGCTTTTGACTTATCATCGTTGTCATAAACTTTAACTTTAATGTTATCAAGTTTAGAAACCATAATTGTGTCAAGGCGTACTGGGTCGCTTGTTAATTCGCTTGCTGCGATTACAACTTTTCCATCAGAGTTAACTGGGTCAGCTGCTGCTGCATCTAGTTTAACATAAACTTCGTATCCTAATTTGCTGTTACAATCAAACACATTTGATAGTGTTGTAAAGTCGCTACTTCCTCCTCCAATAACAGAGTGTTCTGTAACTGCTCCACTGTCCATATCTTTAATGTATAGTGTCCCATTAGCATATGTTGTACTTGTTGCTAACATATCTTTCAAACGAACTTCTGCGTCTAAAGCAGGGTTGTTCGCACAGAATTCATCGCCGCTTAGAGCTGCTGCGAGTCCTTCTTCTGTAATTTCACTACCGCCAACACTTAATGCTGTCTGTCCTTGTCCACCTAGTAGAACCATTGCAAGTAAAGCCACGATTCCAACAAGTGCAAGACCCATAAGCACATTACCACTAGAAGATTTCATTTTTTTTCTTCCCATAGTTTATACCTGTTTCTTGTTTTATTTTACTTCGACGAGACAACATTAGATGTTCGCCTAGATTCTTCCAAGCTCAACGGTCACACCCCATGAGTTCTTTTGGAATCACTGCTTACCTTCATAGAACTTTTCCCCAAATTTGGTTAAGGCAGCGTACTGCCAAGTCCACATCCAAAGATAGCATTATAAGCGAACTTAGTTCTAGCGATTATAAAGGTAAGCCGTTTTTCCCAACTTTTCAGGAGAAGTCGGGGCATTTTGCCTGTTCTCGTGCGTTTTAAAGGGGTTTTACGGCCACTTCTATACTTCCAAAGGTATTTTCCTTCAAAAAGTCTAAAAGTGGCTGAGAATTACGGATTGGCTTTTTATAGGCATATTTCTAAATGGTGGTCATGGCTAATTTCATAAAACGCTTTAAATCTACGAAAAAATGGCTAAAAGGCACATTAGTGGCTTCTTTAGTGATATTTGTGATTGCTACATATTGGATTGTAAAAAATCTGGGCGTAGAAATTGCTGTGAGTAATCCAATTGTGTATGTTCAGGGCGGGGCTTTTCTCGTAATTTTGTATGCAATTTGGAGTATATTAACAAAATAAAATGGGTTTATTCACAAAATATGAACGAAGAGCACAATCTGCAAGCCAGAAAATGCTAAGGTTTGTCACAAAACACGCTTTAGTTTTTGGTGTTATTGGTTGGGCATTATACTATTTTGTGTTAAGAACAAGGGCGGCAATGGGTTATTTTGATTACCCATTACTTAATGCAGGTTCAGAAATACTCTTTTGGGGAAATGGGCTTGTAATGTCACTATTATTCGGAATAGGTGGGGCAGCTGTAGGGAAGCGTAGGTATAAGAAAAAATGAGCGAAGATTATTCGGACACTGCAAATAGACTTTGGAAAAGTTTTGTAGATGCAGCAAGTCCAGCTAACATAATCTGGAAAGCCATAAGTTTCATTGTACTTATAGCATTAACAGCAGTACCTTACTTGGTGATGAATTTAAACAAGTTTGCTTTAGAAGTTCAATCGCAAACAGCAGTAACAGTAACAGAAAAAATACTTGGCACATTATGGGTTTTATCTGAAACAATCTATCAGGGTTGGTTTATTGGATTAAGCACATTTTGGCAGACGCTCTTAGAAGTGTTAAATGGTACATATCTTTGGGGTAGTATCATTGTAAGTATTGTAGTGTTTGTGCTTGCAGCATTTAGTTTGTATCAACCTTTAGCTTTGCTAGCAAACATATTTGACGCAAAGAAAGGTAAGGAATACAAAGTAGGTGTAGTTATTGCCTTTACAATCCTTGTAACATTCCTTATGACTCCAATTGCGAGTTTTATAATGGATGAAGCAACAATCACAAGCGGCTTAACAGTCGCAGGAGAAAACATTGATGTGCCAGAAATTGGCGAATTAATAGAAATCAACGAAACAGCAGCAAACGACCCACTCAAAGAGATAGGGCCACAAGTTGGAATAGCAGTATTAGACATGGGAGATGATAGCAATGAAACGATTTAGAACAATATGGTTAAGTATATTGATGGTGTTTTTGCTAGTGTCAACTGTGGTTGCTACAGAAGTACATTATATTGATGACGAAGATTTAGGGTTGATTAAGTTTGAATGGGATGAGACAGAATTTGAAGAATTACAACGTGCAATTTCAGGCCAAGCGTTTGCATTATTTACTGATAGAAGCAGCGTAGCTTTAGGCGACCCTGTGCAAATTACTTTAGGTTTAGAAATTCCTTGTGAAGACAGTGCAGGGAATAGGGTATTAGATGAAAATATTGAATCAAGTACACTTTATGTTGAACTTCCAGATGGAACTCAAAGGTCATTTTCAATTTCAAGAACACTTCGTGCGTGCCAAAGTACAAGTCCTTTGTATTATACACAAACAGCTACACAGGTTGGAACTTGGAAAGCTCATTATGTAATTCGGCAAAGTGTATATCCTCAAATGCTTACTAAAGAGACTGTGTCTTGGACAGTAGTAGATGATAGTCCACAGTGTGATGAAGAAGATTACA
>JAGYYQ010000059.1:0-14813 GCA_021440005.1 Euplotes weissei
ACGCGCCAGATCAAGTTGTCATCGTATGCACGCCCCAAGCCACTCATCGAATCACACTCCTACCATCTTGACGTCAACCAGAGCGGTGGATCCGCTGCTGTTGTCGATGTCGAGCTGCGTGATCGACACTGCAGGCATCGCACACCAGCCACCATTGGCCGCTGTGTGTCCGAGCAAAAAGCCATCAGCTTGTCCATTGACTTTGATTTTGACTTGCTGATCGGCCTTGATCCAAATCTGGGTGACTGTGGTGATCTCACCCAAGTCAACGGACTCTGTGCCGCTGTCGGCGATCGAGTAACGAGCTGTGGTGAAGTAATCCGCCTTTGTGCCGGTGGTCTCTTCGGTGTGGGTCTCGCTGACATCGAGCACTCGATTTGCATCGGTGCTTGTGGGAGTCGCCTTCCAGGTGATGGTTGCGTTGCTGTAGTATCCCATGGCTTACTCCCAGGATGCTTTGAGATCAAACGAGGTATAGCCACCAAGGGTGATTGCGCGCACCACAAGAGCCACAGGGCGATTGCGCACCATGCCATCAAAGCGCAGCTCAGTATTGGAGGCAACACCAGTTCCAAGCACACTGTCGACCAAAAACCATTCGCCGCTCTCGCCTTCAGCCCATAGCTCTATATCCATCGATTCGCCTGTGCCTGCGCCGTTTGTGGTGTAGTAGCAGTGCAATCCCCAGTAGCCCACGCCGTCCCACTCGGGCACTGCTGCAGGCTTCCCGGCGGCGTCTGCACCCGTAATTCCAGAGCGGAGCATCGTATATGCAGGGATGGCGCAGTTCTGTACCGTGTGCATCGATAGATTTGCATCCAAGATGCTGTCACGGGTGACACCCACCCGCGCCGATCCCTGCGCGGCCTGCTTGATCTCCGCCCTGTTTTTGTAGTCATTTACGCCCATAGCAGGCTCCTGTCAGTCAGAACAAGCCGGTATTAGGAGGGGAATCGCTTCTGAATTGTGATCGCAATGTACCCATTGATGAGCGAGCCGGAGCCGCCGGAGGTCGCAAAAGTCACCGCAATCGCATCACCAGTGCTGCCATTCAGATCCGCTGCAGTAGAGGTCAATGTCTCCACCGCTGGCGTCTGTGTGGTGAGTCCGTTCATGTCGATGTTTGTGGCCGCGATCGGGTTAGTCGTCTCACTCCCCAGTGTGCCGTGTGCCAACGTCGCAGTTGACGTCGCTGCGGCCGTTTTCATGAACGCTCTGACTTTCTTGATCGTGAAGTCATAATCAATCACTTTTCGATCAATGTTTGTCTCTGCGTCACCCATGGACGCAGTCGTGAAAATCAAAGTCTCTTGCAAGGCTTCCGGGTTGTCTTTCCACAGGTTTGCAATGTCCTGGATATGATCGCCCGCTTTAAAACCATCTGCTGGGTTTCGCTTACTCATGAGTCAGTCCTCATCCTTGAGTGTTATCGGGCATCATGCCCATTTTACTTTTTTGTATCGCGCTAGTGTTTTTTCGGCTTTTTCGGTGTAGTAAATACGCCGCCCCGAAAACTGGGTTGTTGTTGCTGAAGCGGTGAAACTCTCGCTGTATCCATCGATGGATCGGCTCGATAGGCCACCTGTTGCAGCCTCACCCATGATCTCCAGTGCTTCGGCTGCAGCCAGCTCTATAATGGCTCGCTTCAGGTCACGCGGGATCGATGCATATCCATAGCTGTAATCAAAAGCGACCAACACCTGTGGGTGCAGCGGCCCGTGAAAGTTGATCTGGCCTAGCAAAAACTCAATATTTGCATAGGTCGGATACACGATAATTTGACCGCGGCTGTAGTTGTCGTAGGTGTTTTGATTGAGCATCTCCAGATCGATACCTGTGATCTCTTGCCAGGCCCGATTGGACTGCCCCAGAATACTCACATAGATCTTGAGACCAGCCGTGGAGAGGACGGGGAAGTGACGCAGTTGTATCGGTCGCCCGACATGCTGTCCCAGGATGCTCTCCCACGCCTCGACTCCATGTACTTCTTTGAGCACCTGGGTGCTCTGAAGTCGATTGTCTGTCTCGTACTCTACATAGGCGATTCGGTCGCCGATCAGCTCATGGATCAGGCTGGCCTCCATGAACATAGAAGGCACACCCTGCACCTGGTTGATCACATCCTGCGGCAGGATCGCAAAAGGAGTCTCTGCCACCCGTACCTCTGACCGCTCGACCTCGACACCGCTTTTGATGAAACGAGCCTGGTAGTATACGTCGGTGGTTTCGGCCGTATCGTGGTAGTGTGTAACCCAGTTGCCATAGCGATTGCGCGCCCGGATCTCGGTCAGCTCCGTCTCGACGGTAGACGCAGTTGCGCCCTTGTAGACCTTGATTCGATCCACATAATCGTCAAAAGGAGGTGCCCAAAATGCCAGTCGCGCCATAACTACGCTTGCCTCTTATCAGGTTATTGGGTTAGTTGATCACTGCATACTTGCGACCGAATTGTGGACCCGATCGAAGCGCATCAAAGACCTCTTTCGGAACGTCTGCCACGGGTAGAGGGTAACCCGAGACACGCTCGAACTGAATCACCCAGTTAACCCCGTTGTACGGGTACTTGAGCATTCCAGTTTCGCCGTTTTTCCGGCCTATCTTGTAGCTAAGCTCCCAACTGGCATCACCGATCGGCTTCTCCTGTAAAGGAGAAGCGACCTGTTCCACCTGCGCAGCCGGAGCAGGTGGCGGAGGCGGAGGCAGATCAACCAAGCCAGACTCCGACGAAAGGATCCCTCTTGCGCGGCCCGCTTTGGGCTTCTTTTCTTCGACCTTGTCTCCGGGCTTTTCGACCGTTTCAGCTACTTCTTCGACCTTGTCTTCGGGCTTTTCGACCTTCTCTGCCATCTTTTCGGCCTTGGCCTTTGTCTTGCGTTGCGCCATTGTAGGACCTTCCATGTGTGAATATATGATCTTTGGCGCGCTGCAAGCGCTGCAAGTCCTGGCCTTCCAGAACCTCGCGCCGGGCTGCAATTCGCCGTATGAAGTATTCCACCTCATCAAACGTGTAGATGGTCCTCGCGTCGCGGCCATCTTCTGTTTTCCGGTGGATGGTAATGTATGATTCCGCTCGCTGATGCGCCTTGTTTTCTTCAGTCCCAAGTCGGTTAAGAAATGCGGAAAACTCCGTTGCTTTCTCTGTTTGCCCGATGGCTTTGTCGATGGCCTTGGCAGGCATCCCATTTTCCAGCATTTCCAACAATCGACTCATGGTCGCTCTCCGATCAGAACACAATCAAGCTATAATCTGCCTATCAGGTCGGATCTGTAACAGACCCACCGATATTGGTTAACTTGACCATGGTTTCGGGAACATAAAGCTCGGTGTGCATCATGGCATCAATGGCGCACTTGCGCGTTCCATCGGTGCGGGGCAACTCGTTTGCAACCGGCTGCTCTAATGAGCCAATCGCCCACTTTCGCTCGTCCATCAGGACGGCGGTCGAAGAGCCAGGAATGATGGTGCCGTCGTCTGTCAACACCTGCGTGCCGCCAACTGTTGCAGCGGAGGCCACGGCCACTTCTTTCACCAAGCGATGCTTCGTGTAGTCCGAGCTGGATGTCGTCGAACGATAGAGCCGATAGCTCAAGATGTCGGCAACATCGGACGGGTGGGTGACGGTGATCTGTACCGTGTTGTTCGAGCCGGAAGTGGTTTGCGCTGCAGCGGTAAAGCTGATGGGGCCTTCGCCCACCTTTGAGACGCCCGATACGCTGTAATAGTAGTCGTCGTCGGGGAGCTTTCCGCCGGAGGTGACACCCAGTGTAGGCAGAACGCTGAAGCCAGCGGGAGCCAAGCTGTGAAACTTGCTCGAATCGGTTGGATCTTCGGGGGTGTACTTGTAGTGACCTTCAGGACCATCCAGGTGGATGTCCCAGATCAGCTCCAGGTCATTTTCGCCAAACAGGTTGACGATCTTGCCCACACGCATACCCAGCGCGAATTCGCTGTTCTGGTCGGTGCGGAAATACTGGCGGTATGCATCTTCGTCGCGCTCCAATTGTACGCGAGCTTGTGGGCTCATATACAGGCCGGTGAAGCTGCCGCCGTACTTGAGCGGAATGTGTGTCTTGCTGCGGATCGTATCGAGGTTGAGGCTACCGCCTGCGGTGTAGTGATCCGCAACCTCGGTCGCCAGATCGACAATGTAATCTGATCCCGAAACTGCGTTGCTGTGCTGCTTCAAAATACCCTGAAACGCCAGACTGTTCAGACTGGTGTCGGCATGCCAGATCTGATTCTCGATCTGGAGCAAAAAGTGGGTTAAGGACTGGTCCAGCGCGAACGCATACGCATCACCAAACCCAGGAGCCGACGCATTGTCGAGCACACGGGTCACCGCAGTGGTGCGGCCCAAATACTTGATGGTGTTGTTCTGGCGCGCCACTGTGGGAGCATCCATCGCGCCCAACTCACCTTCTGAGATGTACGGCCGGAGCGACGTGCCTCGGCTGGTCAGAGTGTTGAACTCGGTGAGCAGAGCTTTCGCGTTGTAGGTATACATCCGCTTGAGCTTTGGCATGAAGTTCTTGGGATTCAGAGTTTTCAGGTGAATCCACTTGCTGAGATCGTAACCGATCAGCTTGGATCCATCTGTTCCCGCTGTGCCCGTGCTGGCAAGAGCTTTTGCGACTTCGCGCCGCGGTGCATTCCAAAGCCCCTGCCGAAAAGCGGTGCGATCTCCAGTCGCTGCACCAAATCGATTCCGAGCGTTCGGATGATCTGTAAAGTTGCGTTGCAACATCCTGTTGCCTCCTATATGGCGCTCATTCCATGAGCATGTAGTCGAATCTTATCCGCAACCCGATTTAGCGTATACCTTATCTAGGGAACGGATAAAAAACAAGATCAAACGCTTACCACTGAGCGCCCAAAGACTTGCAGACTTGTGAGAATTGCTGTTGGCCGTTTGCGCTAAGACTCACTGAACCGATCGGCCCTTGCACCATCCAGCCTTCCTGCTCCATCTCCACAATCATCAGCTTGGCGAGATCATCATCTCCCATCAGGATCGGCTTTTCGCCTTCCTTGGGGCCATACATCCGCTGCTGGATTGCTTTTTCGATGGTATAGCTGATCGCTCCATCGAGCTTGTCGTCGGTGTTTTGCTGCACCGGCTTGACGCTCGCACCTTCGGGGGTATGGACGGTGTTGACTGCCTGCAGTGGCGCTGCTTTGCCTTCGAGGGCATCCAGTCGCTGGACCACTGGAGCCATCGCGCCTTCCATGGCCTTTTGGACCTGCTCTGAGAGCGAAAGCTCTGAGAGCTCGACTGCGGGTGTTGGCGTCACTGCGGGTGCGGGTGCTGTTGTCGCTCCCCCATACACTTGCAGCGCCTTGGAAACATCCTCAGGCAAATCAACGTTGCCGTCTGCGTCTGCTTGCTTCGCCAGCAGCGCTTGAAACTCTGCCCACTTTTCGGTGATTAGGGCGTTTTTTACTTCCTCGCTCATCGTTTTCTCCTTGTCCTTGGAGGTCGTCAGTAAGGGGTTGGGTCGAAGTGGCAGCGCTTTGCAAACCTCCAAGGCTTTAGCAAGGGTGTTAGCTGCCACGATGCGCGTGCCCGGATGCTGTGCGATCGGGGCCACGCTGATTTCTATGATGTCGATACGAGTATATCGAGGTAAATATTGCTGAAGCTCAGGACTGTATGTGGGTTCGAAATCAACGCATGATCCGCGCACCGAAAAGGATCCAAAGTAGCCTTTGACAATGGATTCCCACACCTCTTCGCACTTCAAGGCGATGGAGTCTACGGGGACTTCAAGTCCTCTGCCTTTCCAGCGGTCCAGCACTTCATCCATCCGATAGATGAAGCCGGTGAGGTACATGCCGTCGTCAGTGAAAGTAAGAGAAAGGACCTTGCCGATTGGCATATTGGGATCATGATGCCAGCAGATCACCGGGTTGCGTTGCAGGTAGTCGGCTGCACTCTGCTCGCAGGCCCGCGCCGTCATGGAGTCTTTTTTCTCCAGGTCCACGCCGGTGAGTTGTCCCCACCCCTCGAAGTAGCGCAGGGTGGGATCCATCCCGGCCGGTGGGTCGATGTGTTTCACCCCATGCACCGACACCGACCACTCTTCAAACGGTGTTGCAGCTCGGCCTGGTGGAGGCGGAGGCGTATAGATGGGAGCGAGCGATACTGTCGCATAGCCCTGTGTGGTGGTTTGCGGGATCATAGGTGTGCCTCATGCTTACTACTTCTAGGGCCACGGTAGAGGGGGTCAGTGCAGGCTTTTTGGATAGCCTTAGTGATTGCGACTACGAGAGCTTTCTTGATTTCACGCTGAGCCTGCGCGTAGCTTCCATGTCTGTCATATTTTTTGCGAGACCTGGGATTTTTCAATATGTTGTAGGCGACATTGATCCGCTGCATGGCCTCAACGGATCCGCCTTTATCAGGATGGTGCTTCTTTGATTTTTCTTTCCAGGCTTCCTTGAGCTCTGCGTTGGTTGCGTTTTTCTTTAGACCCAGCCAGTCATAAATTGCGCCATGATCCCCGCTGCTGCTTGTAATCGACTCAGACGATGTGCCGCTTTTGATCTGCTGCAAAATGCTTTTGACGGCAGCGAATTGCTTGTCGTACTCTGCCTGCATTTGCTTTCGATCTGATTTGCGAGTGACAGCCTTGTGCTCTGCGTCAATCGCCTCGATATCATACGCTAGCTCTTTGATCCGCCTGTGCTGTGCGCGGGTGCCCTTCTCTTCGAGCTGCAGTTGCTCTGAAACATACCGGATGTACCCCGGATCCGGATCGCTTCCCCAGATACCCGATCGCTTTGTGGGCGGCTTTGCCTGCTTTGCTTTTTCTTTGTAACTGGCTTCGCTCATCTTTGATAGTGTTGCGTTGATGCTTAAGTGCAGGTCGAGAAGCTGATTGTTTATGCTGTCTTTTTCTTCCTCAAACGCCTTGTCGAGGGCGCTGTACAGTTCGTCCATTTTATCGAGCTGAGCATCAATGGAGTTGAAATCATCGGCATGCTTGGCTTGCAAGTGGTCGCTGAGTCGTTTTTTCTGGTTCTCCACATCTTTTGCTGTGTCCTGGGTGGCTGGATGCTTGCGGTCTTGTGGCTTGATTTTCTCTTTTTGATGAACGGTGGGGCTTTGCTTTGGCTGTTGTTTTTGTACCTTGGGTTTCTTTTTGGGCTTGGCCTTTTTCTTGGGCTTTTTTGCGGCTCGACGCTGCTTGCTTTTCTCTTCGAGTTTGGCGACCTCTTCCAGTCTCTCCAGTATTCTTTTTTTGTATTCTTCGATAACTTTTTTGTTTTTTTCGTCGTTTCTGGAAAGCCCTCTATTTATACGATCAAGCATGCCCTCTGCGATCATTCTGTGAGCGTGTATCGAATTCACAAGGTCTTGAAGTTTCTCTTGATCTTTCTTCGTCAAGTTTTCCTTGATCTTTAAATATTCATCCATAGAGGTAAGAGACTTATCTTTTCCTGCCTGCTCTTTCGGCAATCGATGCTGATGCGCCGCTTTCCACCGCGCCAACTCTTTCTCCGCCCGTGCCAATGCAGGTGTACGCCGTCCCTCTGCCAGCTTCTCAGCTTTGGCAAGGGTAGCCTCTCGCCTCTTTAAGCCTGCCCTGGCATGCCGATCGATGGCCTCTTTGTGGATCTCTTTGAGGTGGGAACGAAGCTCTTTTTTGCTCTTGAACTGCGACAGCTCTCCAGTCTCGTCATTGATCACCTGCATCACACCGTCGTCAAAAATATGGGAGATCCGCAGGTGTCCCTTGCCCTTGCCAGCGCTAAACGACGCCCCCACATGATAGTGCTCGTCTTTGCCGAGGAGTTTTTTCTCACTCACGGTGTGGTCGTCGCTGTGGCGATCGCCGCGCTTGCGGCCGCTGCTGTCGGTCGCGTACTCGTACCGGTAGCGGCCATCTGCGCCACGCCAGCGGCGCTTGTATAGATGTCCGATCGCCTTGACGACTTCGGCTATCAGGGCTTTCTGGACGGACTTGCGCTTTTTGACTTGCAAGCCAGAGCCCAACTCTGCAAACAATTGCTTGTACTCTGCCAACGACTGCGGCTGCTTGAGCGATTCTGCGAGGCTCTCTTCGCTGCCTCCATGACCGCCTAACGCAATCGAACTCTGGTTGAGCTTGCCCTGAATCACTCTCATTTGCTTTTCCTCAATAGGGCTCGATATGGGATGAAACACCGTGACTTTATGCTTTTGACCCTGCCTGTGAACGCGATCGATTGCCTGAGTAAGAGAAGATGGGTTATAAGGAGTGTCAACCAAAGCTACAAAATTTGCGTTGCCTTGTAGGTTTGCGCCGGTCTGCATGGCTTTGGTGTTTGCCAACAACACCTTAAGCTTGCCGCTGTTGAGGTCTTCTTGGATCTGTTCACGCTTCTTGCCGGTGACTGACCCATCAATAAAAGCGATGTCTTTCTCTTGGAACCCCCGGCTTAAAAGGGCTTGCTTGGTAAGCTGGAGCCCCTGGTTGTACTCTCCAAATACCACAGCTCCTCGTTCAGGCTGCGCGTCCAGGTGGTTTTTCACACCGTCTGCAATCGATGCAATCTTGATCGACTCCGCTTTGTGCTTCGGATCCTTGAGCGCTGGAGATATAGAGATCTGACGCAAGTCGTTGATCAGGGTGAGATGTGCCCCCTGTGGCAAGGGCTCCGGAGGCGTTGGCTTGACCGCTGGAACACCTGCCTCGCGTGCGGCATAGTATCCCCCCAACTCCATGTCATATCGGTCTTTTTCCCCATAGTATCGGTTGACTCGATCCTCGAACTCTGCCAGGGTGGCCGCATACAGCTTTTCTGTCTTGGGATCCATGCCAATTTGCACATTGACTTGATGCCGATCTGGCATTGCAATGTTCACATCGCTGTCATTGCGGCGCTTGACAAACATCACACCTTCTAGATCCTGGCGAAGCATTTCTGCTTTGTCTTTGTTGTATCCGGTGATGTCTTTGCCAAATTTGTGTTCTTCTACGTTGCAATATTTGTATGCAAAGCTCCACTTGTTTTTACCAAGGCGACCGGGTGATATCGTATCTACTACGGTATATAGCTCTACTGGATGATTCGGCTGCGGAGTAGCTGTTAATCCAAGAGCCCTGCCTGATCCTGCGGCAACTTTGCCTATTGCAATCGATCGCTTGGAACCGGGGTTTTTGAGATAATGGGCTTCATCCATCACAAACATCGTTTTGATGTCGGTCGCTTCAACCAGGCCGTCTGCTTCGATGCGGGCTGTGTCATAGGTAGTGATCAGGATATCCAGGTTGCCCGACTGGTACTCTGCCAATACTTTGGCGCGCTTTTTGGGTGTGCCTGTGAGAAAGCCTACCCTGGCATCTGAATTCCCAGCTAGCTCTTTTTTCCAGCTCCCCTGCGCGCTGTTGGGAGCGACCACAATCATGCGGTCCACTTCGCCTTTTTCTTTGAGGTGGTGATAGCCTGCTATGGTGGTGAGAGTTTTACCCAGGCCGGTCTCCATCGCACCCACACCGCGCTTGGTATTGGTCACCCAGCCGATAAATTCCTTCTGATATTCGTGGAAGCTCTTGCCTGATTGCTCAAACCTCTCCATTCCCTTGGGAGTTCCCAGAGACGCGCCTTTTTGCCTGGCTTCGGCCTGGCTGATCTCATTCTCGCGTGGATCTGTGCCTGCGATGACAAGGCGCTGTTGTTCGCGTGTGGGCAGCTCGTCGAAGTGTTCCTCAAACTTGGCTTGAATTCGCTGCAGTATCGCTTTTTGCTTGTCGCTGAACTTGCTCTGCGGCTTAAAGCGCTTCCCTCCCAAGAAGTCCGCTTCCCAGGAAGTAATCGCACCTGAGCGCTGGAGGGCAAATATGTCCTCTCTGGTTAGATTGCGCGCCAATGGGGGAATCAATGCAGGCCGCGCTAAAAGCTCTTTATGTGATTCTCTCCAGCGCTCGATCTCATTGCGCGCCCGCGCCAGAGCTGGAGTGTTGCGGCCCTCTGCAGCTTTTGCCGCTCGCTGTAATACAGCTTCTCTGCGCTTCAAGCCCTCCACTGCGGCGCGTTCAAAGGCATCGGCATGTCCATTGCGGATCATGTTTTTGAACGTGCTAGCGCTGACTGTTGCGCTCTTTCCGCGGTTGCCGTTGCTGTCTTCGTCGATGTAGAAGGTGATGCGATCGCCGTCGATGTGGGTGATCGTGTAATGGCCCTGCTCAGGACCGCTAGCTATTTTGGCACCAACTGTCAGAGCCTCTAGTACTTTTTCCAAGCCAGAGCGCTTGACTTCCGCTTGCTTGCTGTGGCGCGACTCTCCCTTTCGAGGATACCTGTACACCCAGCGACTGTTTTTGCGATGCCGCGATATGTACTTATGTACTTTTGCTTTTACCACCTCTTGCACACTTTGCAGCAAGAGAGGGGAGAGCATCTGCGCCAACATCGCCTAGTCGCCCTTCTCTTCGTCGTCGTCGCTCTCATCATCTGCGCCAGGAGCTTCAGGAGCCGGGATGTCATCCACGGACTTGAGCAACTCCATGGGGAGCAGATCTTCCCCTTCCAGCGCCGCTAATTCATCCTCAATGCTCGCAAGAGCCTTGGAGACAGTGGTGGAGAGAGAGCTTTGAAACGACGGAGAGCCGATCACATCCAATAGGATATCATTGACTTTCTGCTCTACCAGCGCCTCCACTTTGGCCTCCACCATCGCCGAAACTCTCGCATCATTCGCCTGTATAGCAGCCATCCTTTCTTGGGCCGCTTTCACATTGATCGACATATGCTTGTCCTTTCCTGGCGTTGCGCCTGGCTGTTAGCGTTGTGCGTTGTTGCGCTTGGTTGGGTTCTGGAAGTCACCTTGTGGAGTTGGGCTGTAGGGGCCTTTGTCCTTGCGAGTGGTTTCGGTTTCGATAGTTTCGCGGGCCTTTGGCTGCGATCCGCCTGCGGGAGGGCCTGGAAAAGGACTTGATACTGTATTGATCTTGCTTGCCATGGTTTGGTATCTCCGGTTATGCGGCTCTTCGCTTGCGAGGCGCGACCCATTCGATGGGTACGCCAGCGGCTGGCCAGGGTTGCCCGTCCAGTGCCTGAACGGCTTGCTTGTAAGTCCAGTGGCTGGCAGGGATTGCCATATCCACACAGTTGGGATGCAGGGGGACACAAGGAACCCATTCGAATTGCTTGCGGCCTATGTTTGTTTTGCCCTCGATGTCGGCAAGCTTAAACACTCTGCCCTGAATGAGGCGCTTGCAATACTCGCAAGCGCCGGGATGTTTGGGGATATAAACATAGTTCTCGCCGCCGGGGTTCAGTCGCTTGGTCTCGGCATTGATCCCGGCCTGCAGTGCCGTCGCCAGCTCTGTGCGGGCAAGTCGTGTGTAGGCGCTGGTCCGCTTGTCCGCCAAATCTTGCCACTTTTGCGCGATGGCCTGATGGCTGTGTCCTTCTTTGATCCCTTCGAGCAGAGAGAGCCGAAATGGGGCCAATAAAGACAAATCCAAATTGGTCACGCGCAGCAAGCTTTGTTGGGTGGCAAAGTCAAGCGCGCCTTGTGTCACGCGGTGCAATTTGTCCAACGACTTGGGAGCCTCCACGAGGGCGTTTTCGCCCGCTACTGCGACCGCTACGCCAAGCGAGAAGCTGTTTCTGAGATACTTGGTGACCACGTTTGTGGTGATGCCTTTGGTTCTTCGCTGCAACTGCTCGACTACGGCGTTAATGTCGTCGCTGTTGGGGCTCGCATTTTGCTTTACCAACCACTCTCCCCAATCGCTGGCATGCTCTGCGAGGTCGCCGCTCATTTGCTCGATATCCGATTGCACATCCTGGAAGGGGTGGAGCTTTTTGAAGGTGAGTTTCATTTTCATAGCTGCACCTCTACATCAATGTGAGGCACACGCCCCGATCCGTTGACATAGCGGCGCATTTCGCGGGCCACCGGGATCAAAGCTTTGGCGATCTCGTCGCTTACAGAATTGTCAAAGTCGGGCCCATCGTCTTTGCTGTCGGGGTCCAGATCCTCCACACCAGCGCGAGAACTGCGGCTTCCAGTCCCTGCCAGCATGCCAGAATCGTCCATATCATCCGAATCACCGTCTTCATCACCAAACCCTTCTTCCATACCACCCCCGTGCTCTTCTTGCGCCATCGCGCGGCCTTTTTCCTCGCAGTAGCTCTTGAACAGAGGCCAGGGCATATCACCGTTGTCAATCGGTTCTTTGCCCTCCTCAGCGCGCATCTCATTCGGGGTGCTGATACAGATCTCCAACTCTTCCCGGAGTATTTCCAGCTCGCTCTTACGGGTCGATCCAGCAACGTGTCCTTCAACCTTGATGTTCGCCTTTTCCAGCCCAAAGCCCGGATCGTGCAAGATGTTGCGGGTGAAGCTGGACCCAAGCATAGTCAGCAGTGTGTCGAGGCCGCGATCGCCGATTTCGTCGGATACTTCGGCGGTCGAGCGGTTCATGTTGTCGTGGTCTTGGAGCTTGATCAGAGGGAAGTCATACACCGCGCAAGTTGCTTTTTTCCATCGCTGGCGGCGCTCTGCATTAGTGGCCTGCTGAGTGGATGTCCGCATTGCGGCATGCACAAAATCGACGGATCCATCTTTGGGGACTGCCAGCATGGGCAGATGCTTACGCCCCTCGATGGTGCTTTCGTAGTTGGTGCGATAGGCGTTCATGTCTTCCTGGCGACTCATGCCAGGCACACCTTTGAACACCAGAAAGCCCCCATACATCTCGCGGTTCAGCTCTTCTAGCTCTGCCTTGTCACCGCGTGCATCTAGCATCAATGTTTCATGCAGCGTCTCCAGTGGGCTCATCCCATAGCCGCGCCATCGATGATCGGTCTGCGGATACTGCATGATCATCATTAAGTCGCATTCCCGAAACCCAGCGACTTTTTTCCCGTCCAACCACTGCTCCCATGAATCGGCCTCTGGCTCGCTCTCGCCCTGGTAGTTTCCGTGGATATCGAGCACCGGCCGCATGGTCACGCCGTCGATCCAGTGGATCTGCAGGATCTCATTCTCTGGCCTGGCTCGATTGGGGTTGTAGTTCGTGGCGGGAGTCAATCGGCGGCGTAGCTCCCAGAAGCCTTGATCCAGGGTCAGGATATCCTGCACCAATGGTCGAATCAGGTCGTCCAGCGCTCGCGTCGGAGCGTTGGGTCGCTCAAACAGCTTGCGAGGACCAGCAGCGAGTTGCTCTGCTTCCATCACAAGCTCTAGATATGCCAGCGCAAAGCGATAGCGAATATCCGATTCAGTGAGGGTCTCTCCAGATGTTGCTTTGAGCAAGTCTTTGTAGAATTTTTTCTCTAGATAGGCTGGTTTGTACCGATCCAGAATCTTTTGCATCTCGGGGAAAGCCGCCCGATCGGTTCCCTCGAAATCCCGGCTGGCGATCACAATCTGACGAATCCGCGCTAGCTCGTCTCTGTGTTTTTCCAGATCTGGCACAATGCGCCACTCGGCTGAGGCGCATTCGCGCTGTCTGACGTTGATAATCGAACGCACATAGGGGTTAATCAAACCCCACGCTCGCAGATCGTAAAAGTCGAGCCCGAATGGCTTGCGAGGGCCTTCTCCGCCGGGTTCCCTTTGGTTATCGAGAGGGGAGCGGTGCAGCGCCTGGCGCATCAACTCCCGTGGGTCGGGGGTGGCCAGCTCGTGAGAGCGCAATGCCTTGATGATCTGGACTTCGTCTTTTTCGCCTGCGAGTTTCCAAGCATGCCCAAGGCGAGAGAACCAGTTTTTTACGTCACTCCACCAGCTCATCGCCTCACCACTCCGCGTTCGGGCGGATCCAGGATACCGCGTGATAGTTGGCTCCACAGACGGCGTCTGCCAGGTCTTTTGAGCCGTGGGTCGGGTGATCGACTTTTTTTCCGTCCAAGAATTCGAGCTGACGCAGCTCGACTTGTAGAATCGCGCAAGGGTCGCCCTGATCGGCTAAATACTTAACCTCGTCGTAGGTGGTGTCGACGGTTTGGCCGTGCGCGCAGGGCAAGTTGCAGCGGCCGTCGTAAAGTCCCTGTTTCAGGCTGTTATAAGGCTCTACTGTTCGGTCCACGCTCAACACTTCAAACTGATACCCGGCATCTTCCAGGATCTGGATCGCATCGATGCTCTGCCAGCCGTCAAAGCTGCTATACGAGAGTTTGAACCGCCGGGCTTCGGCGAGCCAGAACACGATATCCCGGAATCGAGAGAGGCGGATCTCATTGCCCGGCCGCGCCCGCATTTGCAGCACTAGCTCAATATCCACAACTGCTGCTCGTTCACCGCGGTCTTTGTCCTGGTAGGCGATTGCAACGGATCCGGTATTGCGAGCCACGGCCAAACCAGCGGCGTCACGTACACCTAAGCTCATATCACCGTGGATATGATAGTATTCGCCTTCTTCACCTACAAACCACTCAGCCACGAGACTGTCGAAGTGATCATAGAGAGCATGCCCCTGCAGATCAGCCATCCAATCATAAGCCTGAACCCCCGGCAGTATCGGGTTGATCAGTGGCTCAATGCCTGCCAGTTTGTCCCCATAGTCTGGAATAATCGCTTGAACACGCCGAAAAAAGGGCTGCTTGGCCTCCAATGGGACGGAGGCATAATCCTTTAGGGCATTCTCAGGATCATTCTGGAACGCTTCCCAAAAGCGCTTCGGCACCCACAGCGCATGTGTTTCCTTGATCGTGTCGTAGTCTGCTGTCTGGGGACTTGCCCAGACATATGTATCAGGATCGAATTCTTTCCACGGATGCTCGGTGCAGTTGGCTTCAGGCCAATTATCCCACGTCTTTTTGGGGGGGTGGCAGATAGTATTGCTTTGCAATCTCGGGATCACTCTGCAGCTCC
>JAGYYQ010000060.1:0-13845 GCA_021440005.1 Euplotes weissei
GAGATATTTGGAGTGTGAGTCCTGCGGTTGTCGTCTAACGTATGAGGATGCAGCGATAATTATGGACGCCGCATGCGCGGCAGCACCGCATTTGCGGCCGTCATACGATGGAGAGTTGTACGGGCCGGCGCGTGCGATACTGGATGATCAGTAGGAGGGTTTGCGAATGAGTGACGCAGAAAAAATCAGCTTGGAGATATCGACGCTAGAGGGCACGCCAAAGCCGGCAATCGTCTGTGTGCTGCATCAGCTGGCGACTGCGGTAGACACGTGCGCGGCTGTGCGACGTCGTGCACAATCGCATGGCATTCCGTACCACGACATCGACGACGCGCTAGATGCGCTTGCTGCTACGGCCCGACTGTGGTGTAGGGCGTGGACAGTGAGTAGCAAACTAGAACGGGCCGTCCGCGCGTGGATGGAGATAGAGCCGCATCAGAGAGACGACGTGCACAATCACATTCTGGCGGCGGCGTATCCGGAGTGGACGACAGCGCAGCACCATACGTGGTTGCGGGCTAGGGGGTTGTGATGCTGGGTGAACGAATCGGAGACGGGATAGGCACCGCGGCGCTATTCTTCGCGCTGGCCTGGTGCTTCACGACGTGCGTCGGTGGGCTGGTGGACGTGAAGCTTGCGCACATCGAGTCCGTTAGGAGGGTTTGCGAATGAGCAAGATCAATCATCCTGCGCACTACAACGCTGGCAGAATCGAAGTCATCGACGCGATTGAAGATTGGAAACTGGGCTTTCACCTCGGCAATGTCGTCAAGTACGTGGCGCGAGCGGAGCACAAAGGGAGCCCTACAGAGGATTTGAAAAAGGCGCTCTGGTATCTCGAGCGCGCGATTGAATTGAGGGTAGCGAATGACCAAGACAGCGTTTGCGGAGTTGATCATGGTCGCGCACAAGTGGGCGGAAGCGCACGACGAGACGCATGAAGGCGGCGCCTACGGCGCCCGTGCCGAGGTGGATGCGATTGCAGCTCGCGCTCGCGAGGAGGTGTGCGAGCAGGTATACTCGGCATTTACGGAGGGATGCGACGAGGGGTTCAATTTCATTGATCTAACCATCGCAGCTATTGACGCAGAGTGGGACTGTTCTGACGCCAAGCAGTACGCCGACAAGGTGATGGGTGAATTGCTGCACAGGCGTGAGACGCCCAACCCATCCGCCGCCGAGCGATGGCGGGCGTTGAGTGAGGAGCAGAGGCGCGGTGTGCGCGAAGACATGGAAAAGGCATGGGCATCATGGGCCGACGTGAAGTGTCACGCCGACTGCATCGCGCTCGCAATCGAAGTGCTCCGCGAGGCAGAAAACGAACCAACTTGATCACGTGGTCAGGTCAACACAGGTGAGACAAAATGGACGATCAGAAAGCGGCCGACATGGTCAACAACGGGTGCGCCGAATACACGCTAGATGAGCTGGCTAGCATGCTCTCGCGCGAGACGTGGTACCGCGATGGACGCTTCCGGCCGGTATGTGTGCAAGACGACGGGGGCATCTGGCATGTGGGGCTAATCTCGCGCACAGAGACGCAGTTCAGGGATGCCGCAATAACGACCGCGAAGCGCGACGGGTGCGTGCACCAGCGGCTCGCCGTCGCCATCTACAAACGTTTGGAACACATGGGGGTGATGCCATGAGCGAGCAAGAGACGAGGGAGATGTTTTCGACCTGGGAACTTGAGACAACGGCCGGCGTGTTTGTCGTCGTCGTCAACAACACGAACCACCGCGTTGTGGATCAGAGGTGGGTCGAGCATTGCGTGGTGGAGCTGGTGCAGGAACGCGACAGCACCGAAAGACTGAACCGCGAACACTGGAAGTTTCTCAAGCAATGCCTCGATATTGTTGACCCTGAGATGCTTGCGGAGATTGAGAAGCCGGAGTGGTCGCTTGATAAGCCACACTATGACACGGGTCGTTTCCGTGTGCTGGAGGCGCTCGAGGCTTTCGTTGGGGGCGACGACGAAGCGGAGGAGCTTAACGAGTCCGGCGAGTGGGACGAATCCGTCGGCACTGGCAACGCTGGCGAAGTTGTGCCCGTGTTGATTGGGGGTGCCGCGCATATCGGGGAGTCAGTTCAAGCGGACGCTACGACGAAGCTGCGGAGCGAGGTGGAGGAGTTCAAGCGCGGCCTAACCAAGCCACGCATTGTCGACGCCGATACCGAGATCAAGAAACTCCGCGACGCGCTGGAGGAGCAAGCGAAGCACGCGGAGGTGCTTCCTTCAATCATACTCGCGCCGGAGTATTACGATAAACTTCGCAAAGACCGCGCAGATCTACGTGAGGATAGCCTCACGTGGTGGCGCTGGGCGAACAAGCACGCACGAGCCCACGGGGCCGCTGGGCTCGTCACGTCGGAAGCTCACCGAGAGTTTCTGGATGCGGTGTTCGCGAAGATGGAGCCTGCAGGCGAAGACGAAACCGATGCGGTCCGTGACAACTTGCTGAGCGTTCTTGGCGACGACGGATACGAAGATTGCTCGTTGTTTGATGTCGCAGAGCGAGTGGCTTGGTGCTACTTAAACGTAGAGAATGAACTGGTTGCGGCGACGCGCGAGGTGATGGAGTATCGCAAGCTGGTGATCTCGTTGCTCGATAGTTCCGCGAAGCTGACCGCTTGCAATCTCGACGACAAGCCGTTGCGAAACCTTGCCCGACCCCAGTTCGACGCCGCGAAAGAAGCGAACAGCAAAGCCGCACGCGCAGAACGAAGCGAGCGCGACGCCGTCGCGAGGATGGAGAAGGCGGAAGCCGCACGCGTGAAAACACTCAGCGAGGTGGCGCAGCTCACGCAACGTGTGACCGAGTTGGAATGCGAAGCCGAGAGGCTGCACGCCCAGTTGGTGGAGGAGCGCAACAAGGCTGCGCTTGCGAATCCTCCGACGCCGAACGAACGGCCCGACATCGTGCTGAAAGAGCCGGACTACTCCGCGGAGCGCGTGAAGATATCGCAGGCACTGTGTCCGTTGCTGGTGGAGTTCGGCCCGCTATCCATGGGCGACGTTGGAAGCATGCCGCTTGCGGAGATTGCGGAGCGCGTTGCCGAGAAGTACCGGCACACCGTCGAGAATCTTGAGCGGTGCAAAGAAGCGCTCGTAGGCGCGGGGGTGGATCTCTATGACTGAGATCACGAAATACGCCACCGCCGCCGAGGCGCACGACGCAATGCACGAAGACCAGGTTTGGCCATCGTTCCGCTACTGGGTAGATTTTCACGGACGCGAAGAGCGCTACACTCGCGCGGTGCTGCGGGGTACCGACAAGCCCACACTGGAGCAATTAGAGAAACTCTATGCGCTGGGGTGCGCGGTGCTGGTGATGCCGGTTCCGAACAAGTTTGAGAATGACCATGGCTAAGCCCAAGCAGTCAGTACGCGACCACACGCGGAGTCCGCATTGCAAAACCAAAACAACGCAAGTGTGGGCCGACCACCGTCGAGCAATGGGCGACACCGTGGAAATTCTTACGCCGGACATGATTGACGCGGCGACGGCCAGCATAAGGCGAGCGCGCACCATTCCGGTGCATTCACAACATCAAATCGAAGGTGATGACATGAGCGAGCGAGTATTTGAAGGGTATGCGATCCGGCTATCGAAAGCCAAATACAACGGTCGACCGGCCGGCGAAGAGTGGGTGGAATTTCCGTTTGTGGTCAGCGCTGACAAAGACGGCACAACGAACTATGAGACGTTGAACACGAAAGGAGTGTGCCCGCCGATCTTTAAGACTTGGCTGGAGGTGTGGGAGAACCGTCCGCGCAACACGTTTCCGGCGCAAGTGTGCAAGGTGTTCCGCGTTTCCGAGATGGGCTGCTGGGGTGTGTCTGCGCGGCCAGAGAAGCGGTGTGGTTGGGCAGTGCGCGAGTATGGGTCGGGCAACTTCATGCGCAAAGAGGGCGACCAGCAATGGATCGGAGGCTTGTCCGACGAGTATGTGTGGACCGGTCAGCCATCGGCGTTCGATCAAGCCAGATGTCTTTCGCTAATGATGCCGAACAGGCACTTCGAAGTGGTGCCTGTGGTCCGTCGCTTGTCGTACACCTACGTCGTCGAGCCTGTGGAGGATTGACAACAACGCGTCACGGCGCAGTAAGGGCATTGCTCTAACGCTAACCCGCGGCTATCATTGGCGGTGCACTTCATACTCACCTAGCGACGTGTAAGCGCTCAGCTAGCTAGGTGGGCCGCGCTGGCACGCGGGCACATCGATAGGGCGAACCACCCTATATGAGCGCAGTGGCTTTCCTTGCTGTTCTGTTTCGCCTAGCGCACCCCGTTTGACATTGCGGGGTGTCGCTGGTTTTGGCAGAGTAATCTCACTGCGCACAGGGGCCGGTCAACCGCCACGGTTGTCGGAACTGCGATAGCGGCTGCGACTGATCATCGTGGCCGCTCGTCGTTTTGCCACGCATAAACGGGCGACCTATCCTTGAGCTATTCTGGGGGTTGAGACGTAACGGGGGTTGCGATGGCTAAAGGTAGGATCAAGAAAACGAGTCCGAAGAAGAAAGCGCAAGAGCTGGACGAAGCGCGGCAAATCAAGCTGGCGCTGGAGCTTAAGGCACTCGCGTGGTCGAACGCGGAGATAGCTGCACACCCAGACATCACTATGAGTCGGGCGACCGTTCAGCGACGCGTCGCGGCGGAGCTTGCGAAACGGGTAGAAGAGATCGGTAGTCTCGCTGATGAGCTCAGGCTCAAGTTCCACAATCGCTATGAGGCGATCGTCAAGGCACACGCACCGATGGCGCTGGGGCTCGAAGGGTACAGCGACGAAGACACGGTGGAAGTCGACGGGCGCGACGTCGTGGTGCACAAGACCAAGGCGAACCGCTACAAGGCGACTGAGGTCGTGATGAAGGCGACGGACGCGCAGCGCAAACTGTGGGGAGTCGACGCACCAGTGAAGACGGACATCACGTCCGACGGGGAGAAGCTCGACGCTGGGGGCCTGCTAGATGCCATCTGTAGCAGAATCACTGGCGAGTAAGGGGAAGGAGTTCGTTCGCCAAACGATCGCCGCGCTCCCGCTGGACTCGCTTGCGGAGCTTCCCTTTTACTGGCCGTTTTGGCGTCGACCGTCCCAAGCTCTACCGCTCACCGCGTTCAGCATCTGGCTTATCCTCGCCGGCCGCGGCTTCGGCAAGACACGCACCGGCGCGGAGACGATCAAGGAGTGGGTGTATTCCGGGGGCTCCGACCTTCGCATCGCGCTCGTTGCTGCGACCGCCGCCGATGCCCGCGACGTTATGGTCGAAGGGGAGTCCGGCATCATGTCGGTGTTCCCCACCAAGCACATGCCGGTGTACGAGCCCAGCAAGCGCCGCATCACGTTCCACACCGGAGCGACGGCCACGATCTACACCGCCGAGAAGCCGCGACAGCTCCGCGGACCGCAGCACCACAAAGCGTGGTGTGATGAGCTGTGCGCTTGGACCAGGATGGAAGAGACGTGGGATATGATGGAGTTCGGCTTGCGGCTGGGCACCAACCCCCAAGTCGTGGTCACGACGACACCGAAGCCGCTGAAGCTCCTCCGTACCATCATGGAGGATGAAGACACGTTCACTACGCGGGGCAGCACCTACGACAACGCGCGGAACCTCTCGAAGAAGTTCCTAAAGCGCGTAGAAAAGAAGTACGAAGGGACGGCGTTGGGCCGACAGGAGTTGTACGCGGAGGTGCTCGACGATGTGCAGGGTGCGCTGTGGAATGGCGACCGCATCCAAGAGTCGCAAGTCCCCGCGGCGAACGTGCCGGAAATGGCGCGCATCGTTATTGGGGTCGACCCCGGCATCAAGACGAAGAAGAAGACGGAAGCCTCGAAGGAGCCCGACGAGTGGGGCATCGTTGTGTGTGGGCTCGGCACCGACGGCAAGGGGTACACGCTCGCGGACGCCTCTGGGGTGATGAGCCCCACCGAGGCCGCGCAAACTATCCAGCAACTCTATGAGGATTGGGACGCGTTCTGTGTCGTGGCCGAAACCAACCAGGGCGGCGACATGGTCGAAACCATCCTGCGCGCTCACAACCGCGACATGAGGTACGAAGGCGTGCACGCGACGAAGTCGAAGCGACTGCGCGCGGAGCCCGTCGCGCTCCTCTATGAGAAGGGCGAATGCCATCACGTCAACTACGGGGTGCGCCGTCGTGACTTCGATCTACTTGAGCACGAGATGTGTAATTGGGTGCCCGACGAAAGCGACTGGAGCCCAAACCGACTCGACGCGCTCGTTTATGCCTACACCGCTCTACTGCTCGATGAACGTGATTTTGGCCGGGTCGTGGACCTAGGCGACACTACGACCGACGAAGCGCGGAGCTTTAACCGTTTGGTGAAACACCTATGACAACGCCGATAGTGACCAGACTGCAAGCCGGTGGGGGAAACACCCCATACGAGCGGACCGGGAAGCGCGCCGCGGTGTCGTTGACTCTGCGCGACGCCAAGCAAGGAACCCCCGGCGTGACCGCGGGCCGACCCTCGCTGGAGCCTAACCCTAGCCTGTCGACCTACGATCTGACAGGAAACCACGGATACCCCGGCGAGCTGGACGAGATGTTCACGACGTGGCACGTGCTTGCTGCGAACTGGCGAGACTTCACGCACGACGTCGAAACCATGCCCGACGAGATCGTGTTTGGTGAAGACGACGACGACGCGCCGGAGACACCGAAGGAGAAGAAAGCGCGGGAGTACCTCCAGCGCAAGCTATTCCGAGAGTGCATCACCGACAGCAAGAATGAAGCGAACCGTGGGGGCTGGGCTCAATTCAAGGCGCACGCTGCGACCGTGTTCAAGCTGGGCACGGCGATCACCGAAGTTGCCGAGCACCCCGATAGCACGCTTGAAGATGGCTACCGCGTCGAGCTGTTCCCGATCCCGCTGGCTACCGTCTCGCGCTTCGACTACGACATCACCGACCGCGACATCCTGCTTGGCATCATCCAAGCCAGCGAATCGCAGTCGGAAACGTGCGTTGATATCGAGCGCCTGATCATCGACAGCCACGGAGCTTGGCCTTACGGCGAGTCGATTGCCCGTCCCTTGCTGTTCATCTTCCGCAGCTGTCAGCGCGCACTGGGCTCGTATATCCGCAAGCTCCAGAACGAAGAGGGAGTAACGGTGCTCACAGAGCCCGAAGGGGGCTCGAAGGAGAATGCGGAGCGAGGCAAGATCTGGCTTCAGCAGTGGATTCGGAGCGAGTCTCGCATCCTGCGACTGGTTCACGGCTACGGCATCGACTACAAAGCCGCGCCCGCGGGCTCGTCGCCCGTCGAGCTAATGGAATGGGGGGAGCGCGCCGCGAACCTCGTGTTTGGTGTGCTCACTCAGAACATGGGAGCGAGCACCACCAGCGGCAACCGAGCTATGGCGGTGGTGACCGACGCACGCGACAACAAGGTGCGCGTCCAGTTCGCCAATCGAATGTTCCGGCGCATCTCGTCGCGACTGTTTCCGATGGTGCTCCGTCGCGGTGGCTTCGACCTGTCGCAGATTCGTCCGCCCATGCTGCGCGTCAAGAAAGCCGCTCGGCAGATGGCACCGAAGGAGGTGGCGGAGATTCTTGGCATGCTCAAGGATAAGCAACTGGTCACGTGGGGTACCGCTGACGAGAAGCTTTTGCGCGAGTCGAAGCTGTTCCCATTCCTTGCAGAGGAGATGCCACCGGAGCCCGTTGCGCCACCGGCAGAGCAAGCGGAGCCCGATGCCGGCACCACGGGAAGCGACCCCGAGTTTTCTGGCCTAGCCGCGGAGCTTGTTGCGTCCGACGGCGGCGGGTGCCGTTGGGGTGGTTGCGGGTGCGGCGATGCGACCCACGTCAGGCTCAGCTCGAGCTACACCGTGCGCGACTACGACGGTGTAGAGTTCGAGATGTGCCGCGAGCTACTTCCGCAAGAGCGCGTAATGTCGCTTGCCGCGGACGAAGCGCAGCGCGCGGAGCTTCACGCGAACCTAGAACGCCGAGTCGCGGAGCTAGCAAACCGCTACCGCGAAGCCATCTTCAATCTCGGTCCCATCGACGGCGTCGCGCAGGATATCATCGACGACCACTGGCGCGACTTGTTCGGCAGTCTCAAGCTTGCTTATCGCGCTTACGCGAACACCGTGCGTGACGCAGCGAAGGAGCAAGGCGCAACGGAGCGCCAGCGCCAGCAAGCCGCTGGCATCGTCGAGGAAGGGCCGGGTGCGTCGAGCGAAGCTCTAGACGCAATGGCGGAGATGCAAGCTCGCCACGCTCGCAAGACTATTCGCGACGCTGAGATCAGCGCACGTGTGACCGCCAACAGGATTCGTGCGGAGGTGATGCGCGCGTGGAATGATGGCGCGACACTCGAGACCTTTGCGAACCGGACCGCGCCGATCACCGACAAGGGGCTGGCTCGTGACGCTCGCTCTATCGGCAACCGGCAAGAGGCCGCGGCGCGCGTGTTCGAAGCGGCCGACGCGGCGCGACAAGGTGGACCACGCATCTCGAAGGTTATCCGCACCAGCGTGCGCGACCTTCGTCGTTGCCCCCACTGCCGGGATGTAGACGGCGGCTTGTTCCCCGAAAGGGGTGTGTGGGACCTGTCGACTCCAGAAGGCGTCGAGCAATTCCTAAACGATCCCAACGCGCAAACGCCGGACCCGAATTGCCGGGGAACGCAGGACCGGTGCAGGTGTGGATTCGTCATTGTTTACGAGACCGGATAACGTGGGTGACGCTATGGCTCGACTGATCAATATCCAGCTTGACGACTCCGAGGCAATCCACTGTCGCGTGGAATCCCGCGTGATTCGCCTGAGCGACATTACCGAAGAAGCCCGCAACGAGTGGCGCGACGAGCACGGGCGACGACTGGTGCTCGTGTACCTGTTCGGGCAAGAGGACTTCGAATACGGCAAGAATCGTTTCCAGTTCTCTGACCCTAAAATGTACAATGCCGCGCACGACGCCGCACAACACCAAGTCGAGCACGTCTTTCAACCGGCGCTGATCAGCGAGCACAACCGCAACGGCGGTGGCTACGGCGAAGTGGTGCGCGTGGTGAAGCTGTCGCAGGAAGAAGCCAAGGCGAAGGGCATCAATTCGCAAACGGCCCCGTATGCGTCCTATGGTGTTGCCGTCGTTGATGATGACGACTCGGCGCAAGAGTTCGCCAATCGATTCAAATACTCCAGCGTTGACATGACACTGGGTGTGCCTGACGAGACCGGCACCAAGCGTGCGGTCTACATCAAGGAAGTTTCCGGGGTAAGCGTACCCCATTTGAAGCACCAGCAACCCCCGCGCTCAGAACTGCGGACGGTCCGGCTGGCAGACACGGACGGAGGTAGTACCGTGGATAAGGGTAAAGCCAAAGCGGCGATTGCCGCGCTCGTCGCTGCTCTTGGGCTCGACGAAGGTGGGGAGACGCAAGTTGCTGCAGGCGACGGCGGCGAAGAGAAGGGCAAGGAAGTCGAGGCCGCTGACGACGGCGGAGGCAAGCCCGACGACGACGACGGCGACGAAGTGAAGATGTCCGACGCCGACGCGCTGGAGCTTCGCCTTGAGATGAAGCGTCTTAAGGGAGAAGTCGCCACACTCAAGACCGCGCGCGCGTCCGACGACAAGGCCGCGGCGGTCGAGTTCGTTACCGCTCAACTCTCCGATCGCGTCGGCGGCGACGACGAAGAGACGATCAACGACATGGTGCAGCTCTACTTGTCCGACAAGGAACGCGCCATTCGCATGATCGGCAAGTTCGAACGCAATCCCTCGCTTGGCCGGCGCCAGGCGACGAAAGGAAAGGTTGTCAATACGGGTCGTCTCCAGCTCGGTGACCTGGATTCCGAAAATGAGCTGGACGAAAGAGTCCACCTTGTCATGAAAGACAAGGGTGTCAGCTACGGCGAAGCTTACGAGCTGGTCCGTGCGGAGGTAATGCAATGAGCCAGCGCCCTTATCCGGTCACGCAGGAGCCGTTCGCCGGCACTGTACAGACCTCTGAAACGACCAACGCGATCACGAAGTTCACCTTCGTCACGCTTTCCGGGACGGAGGTGCAAGCCTACCCGACGTCGGGGAGTAGCCAGCGTGTTGCTCAGTACACGGAGCCCGTCGGCGTCGTTCAGGAAGCGAGCCCGACCACGGACACAACGGTGCCGTGCATCTTCCAACGCGGCTTGACGAAGGTCATTGCCGGCACCGGTGGCGTCGCCGTCGGTGACGAGTGCGTTGTTGAGGTGCACACCGGCCGCGCGCTCTCGCTCCGCGAGGCAACGCTCGCTGGCACGTCCGGCGCTGCTACGGGCTCTTGGCTCGTCGGCAAGTGCGTGATGGCTGGTGGTGCTGGCGCGGTCTGTGTCATTGACCTGAATATCCGTCGTGCTTCGCCGGAGCACCTTGCGACGCGTACCGCCGACGGTACGATTGTGCAGGGCGACCCCGTCGAAGTTGATGATGCGGTGTTCCCCGACGTCAACATCATCAACGAAGCGGACGACGCAGCCGCTCAGCAAAAGCCGATCTTCGGTGTTCTCGTCGGGACTGCAAACGCGGCCGACGACGAAGAGTGTGATATCGCCACCGGTGGTGTCGCCTGGCTTCTCGCTGGCACCGGCGGCCTGACCGCTGGTGATGACTGGTCCGCGCTCGACGGTGGTGGAGCCACCAACGACGGCACGTTGCTCGATGGCGACTATGTCGGTGGGCGCGTACTCACGACCGCAACCGCCACGAATTACGCACTCGTGACCGTCGAGCCCCGGCGCAACGAGATTGCTTAACCCCGAGTAGCGGGGACTTTACGGTTCTCGCTCCTCTCCGACGAGTGCTGCGGACTCGCAAGGGTCCAAGGCCAATAGGAGTAACATCATGAGTGGAGTAGGTTCGGGGAACACACTGTCCCCAATTCTCACCGGGTTGTTCAACCAGGTTGCGCAAGACGATTCGGCATTCAAAGGCCAGATCGCCGCGCCGATGGTTCCGCCCATCAAGGGCACCAAGTCCGACTATCACACGCTGACCACCAAGGCGTGGCTCAACCTTCACGCCAACGACGATATCGACCGTACGCAGCCGATGTCGAAGTCTCAGGCGGCTCGTCGTACGGACCTGGAGTTCTCGACGAAGAACATCCAGCTCGAGCGCTACGCCGACTCGGTCGTGTTGACCGACGTCGACCTTGAGCAGTGGCGCGCATCGGCAAACGTCGACGTGAGCAAGCCCGCCTTGGCGTACCTCTACGCCATCGCGAAGGGCATCCACGAATACAAGACGTTTGCGGAAGCCTACGTGGATGCGAACTTCGCGAACGCTGTTGACCCCGGCAACTGGGACACCAGCACCGTAGACCTTTGGGATCCGCTCTTCCTCGCGAAGCGCACGATCCTCCGAGGCATCGGCCGCAATCCCAACTTTGGCTTCATGTCGGATTCGGTGCGCGACGAAGTCTTGCAGCTCGACGACGTCATCAACACGAGGGTGGCTCAAGCGTCGTATGCTGCTATCCCCGATGGTGATGGGCTCAAGGCCATCATGAAGGCGATGGTGGGCGTTCAGCTCGAATACATTGAATCCGTCTACGAAGGAAGCGGCGGAACCGTCGACACCTTCATGGGTGCGGACTTCGATCTTGTGTATCTCGAGTCGGGACAAGGCCCGTCGTTCGCGCGGACCTTCACCCGCGACACGCGCCGAGGCAACTCGCGTGCGCCGTCGACGGCCGGCTTGGCCTCGGTCAAGTCGATTCAACTCGAGAACCCGGACGGTCTCGAGATCATCGCTGACTGTTGGTTCAAGGTCGAGGCCAATATGGCTGCGGCTGGCTACCGACTGAAAGACGTATTGAGCTAGACTCTAGTCCGACGTCGCCGCCCCGGGGGGCGGCACAACTTCAACGCCCAGCACTGGGCAAACGTGACGGGGGTCACATGGACACCGAAAGCAACGATAACGCCGGCAAGGTCCGGCACATTCGACTCAACCACGACACGCTTACCGGCATCTGGATTGCTCGCCTTGAGCAACGGGCCGACGGTGAGACCGCGTGGAAGCGCCGCTTCTACGCGAACGGCAAGGCGATCACGCTCACCGAAGAAGAGTATCTATCCTACCACAACGGCAACATTCGCCGCTGGGTAGATGAGGGGGAGGCCATCGAGACCGGCGCGCCGGTTGTAATGTCCGCGAAAACGGGCAAGGTCGAATCAGTTTCGCCCCCCGGCGATCCCGTCGAGCCCGCACCGCGACCCCCTGGTGATGACGGGCTCGACGGGAAATCTCGCCCCCAACTCATGCGCATCGCTAAGACGCTTGAGGTGACGGGCCGCAACGCCATGGACGCCGAGACGCTTCGCGAGAGCATCCGCGCCGCACAAGCCGCGCGCAAGACCGCGAAGAAGCTCGAGGCAATGCAGTCGATTCGGAGCTAACGCATGCCCGCTCAGACCTACACACATCCCGGTGACGCTGAACGCGGCGTCACCATTTGGACCGAGAACACGGGATCCTACTGCCTGCGACCGGGAGAGTCGCAGCACTTCACCGAGGCGGAGCTTCACCAGTCCCCGAAGAACCACCGGGTGCGCGCGTTGCTTGGTATCCCGGAGCCCGTACCACCGGAGCCGGAGCCGGACGAAGAAGACGCGGATGATGCGGAAGATCCGGCCGAAGCGGAGGAGTCCGACACCAGCGAGGAATAGACCATGGCCAACTTTGGAGTCACAACCGAAATGGTCGAAGCGCTTTCCCACGGGATGAAGTTCGATTCAACCAACTACCCAACGACGACGCACATTGAGCGGTGGATCAACGCCGAAGATGCGCGAGTCTCTGCGAAGATGTGGCGTAAAGGGGTCGACGCGTCTGGGTTGTCTGCTACCGATGGCGGATACCTCATTGGACAGGATTGGGTGTCGCGGCTTGTTGGGGCTCGAGCTATGCGCGCTCGCACGCATTTGATGGAGCAAGCCAACACGATCAAGAAGGAGGTGGAGCAAGAGATCAAAGATTTCGTGAAAGCTCCGTCTGACTTGGGCGAGAACCAAAACACCAACTCCGGCGCGCCTAACGTCAACATGTCGCACATCTCCGAAGAAGACGAGATCGAAGACCACCGCGACACGTTGCCCACGGGTGAGCGCTACTTCGCCGCGGCGCTCGACGACCACCGGTGGTAGATCGTGATCATCACCGTAGAAGACTTCACCACGGGGGCGATTGTTCCGGCGCTTGAGTTCGGCATCCGCGGCATGCGTGACTTCCGGTGGGTGTGGGACGGCGAGAACTACACCGACCACAAAACGGGCGACCACGTAGCGAAGAAGCCGGAGCGGTTCGGCATTGGCAACTGGTACAGGTACAGCCGCATCGAAGCGTGGGAGACGCAAGGCGTATCGATCGGGAGCCCGTGGCCGTTCTATAATCTCGATGAAGTCGTGTACCAGGCAATCAAGGAAAGCATCTACGATCGCGCCGTCGACAACGATGACTTGCTTCGATTCGATGGGGCTGGAGCCGAGCGGCTCTACCCGTCATTTGTTGATGAGTGGCACCCGGAACACATCCACGAGTCTGAGAAGGAATTCTTGGACGTGGGCTCGGCAGTGCCCTACGCACGCAACCACGCGCTTGGTGTGGGCGAAGCGCCGGAGCACCTAGGCGGCGCGCCTATCCCGCAGCGGAACATGCTCCCGCTCGGCATCACATTCATTATGGGCGCACAAGCCGACCTAGGCCACGCAGCTGGCGAGCTAGGCAAGCACATCGAACACAAGACTGACGACATTCGTCGCCGTCTCGAAGCCGCGGGGCAACTCTAATGCCAGCACCAATCGGAAACAATCCGGCGAAGCTGTTCG